>CAUYRT010107914.1:0-19226 GCA_963574885.1 Lepilemur ruficaudatus
AAAAAAGCCTATCATTTCCTCCAGATTCAAAGATGGGGTAGATTGTGATACTTCCACTCAAATGGAAATTATCAAAATAAAGACCTGCTATAAGAAGAGAAATAATAAATTAGTTTTCACATATTAATTTTAAAGTAGCTTTAAGATATACAGGTTGCCATAGCAATTGAAAATATCAGAGAAAGCTAAAAATGATGACATTACAATTGCCTATCTCCACACTTTGATGTCAATTAAAGGCGTGGAAGTCTGGAAATATCCAGAGATAGTGTTAGAGTTTAAAAAAAAATAGAATCAAACAACTGGACTCCAGTAAATCTAAAATTCTAAGGAACACTAAAAGCAACTTTCAAATGTGTATAAAAATTTTAAGAATACCCTGGAAACTAATGGCACACATTCTTCAAGGAGAAGGTGGTTAACAGTATCAAGTACAACACAAAAGATGAGTTAAGATGAAGTTCAAAAGAGTAAGGTCTAGTGGAAATTAAGAGATGACTGCAGGAAGAGCAGCTTCCTCAGGCACTAAACACACTCCGACGTATTCACTAAGAGAAATTAAGGAATAGGTAGGAATTAACTTGAAGAAGCAAACCTAGGCTATATTATCATAGATTTTAGTGAAAAACTGAAAGAGAGAGGTGGGTCTTGAAGGAAAGGTAAGTAAAGGATGAGGATACTTGAGCTTACTTATCATCTGCAGGGAAGGAATTCCTGGAGAAAAAGACTAACAGGATTTCAGAGACCTAACAGGATATAATCTCTATGGTACGGGTGAAGCAGCTACCTTTGATGATAAGACACCTCTTCCTTTGGGTTAGAAGGGAAAAATCAGTGTCACTATAGGAGTGTTTAGAAGATGGAATGCAAAATTACAGTATATCCCACCTGATAATCTTGGTTTCTCTGTGAAGTAAGAATCTACCGAATTTGATGGCACTGAACATACAATAGGATTCAGAATAAAGATTTTGGTATCAATATTATGGAAACTCAAAAGGAAGTTATAAAGAGGAAGAAAAATGATTTCCAAACTTCTGATGGCTCAGTAGAGATGGAAAAACCCAAAGTTTATGGTCATCATGATGTGCAATCTGTGTGAAGACAAGAGGTAGCAGTGGAGGAAGTGGATGGTTGAGCGAGAAAAGAAAAAATATATAGTGTAGGTAAAAGCATTGAAAGTCATAATGACACTGTTTTGAAGACAGACTGTAGTCGAGCTAGGAGCCTGGAGTGAAGCAAGAGTGCAGCTCATATTTACAAGGAGGATTGAAAATACAGGATGAATCCTCTCCAATTCAATACTACTTCAACTCTGCTATAGCAAAATACACTCTAAGTTGACTTTTTCATATATAAAGAGTTACACTTTAATTTACTTATGTCTGTTCTGCTTAAACCCCAAGTTCAGTTTTTTCTGTTTTGAATGTTTTATTATTATCGCTTTTAGTGAGCATTCACAATTATAACATACACAAAACACGATTTCCTGTGATAGTAAGGCACTACTTTATTTACCTTTCCCATGCTAAGCTAAATGTCAGGTATAGTTCAACAAAATAAATCTATAAATCTCAACAGACACAAATGCTTATTTTATTAATGCCAACTCGAACTCGAAATTAAAATAATATGGGATTGACATTGTGTACATATTTCAGAAAAACTAATTTTGCTTTTTAATATCAAATACATAAGGAGAATAATTAAAGCATTTGTTGCCCTTTTCTCCTGGTTCCATATGCATGGACTGAGAAGATAATAATTAAAATGAATTTGCTCAGCTCAAACACAGACAACACAAAAATATGAAGATAGATAGACAGATGGGAAATAGATGGATAAACAGATGGCCATATCACTTTGAAAAAATAAAGTTAAAACTTGCTTGTCATTCAAATTAACAGTGAACAGCATTCTTTAAACTTGCACCTTGGATCAGAGATAACCACATAAGCACTAAACCATAGCAGTATATCATAGAAATTTTAAACCAAAAACAAAGTCTTTTCCAAGATTTTTATTTCAGATCTTGAACAATTCGAAAGACCAGTGCTATGAGTAACTTTTATGCTTATAGAAGAAAAGTGATACAATTTTACAATTAACACATTTATAAACCAAAGGCATCTAGAAATTAGTTGTCCTTCTCCAATCAATATTAAGGTTGAGGGGAGACCTGCGTTTTTAAAGGGACTGAAATAAACATGTAGAACTGAGGAGTGGGGGCCAAAGTGTAAATTCAACTCTATGGACTAATCAGTGTCTGCAGATAACAGGAGGAATGTTGACAGTAACTCCAAGGAAAATTAAGGTTCCTGAGGCTTATTCCCAGGTTTGATCAGCCTCAGAGTAGAGTTCAGGGAAAGCAACACTGGAGTTTAACTGGGCCCTTAGATCCCATGTTTGATAGGTTATTTCAAGCTGGGAAGCAGAGGCCATAACATACTTCTGCCTGAAATCCCTCAGGATTGGTTCAGAAATGACAGAGTTAAGATGCAGATAGAGCAAAAATAGGCACTATAACAAGGAAAGGAAAGCCAAGGCAAAAAGTAAATGATTCTGGTTTATAATTTTTAGAAAAAGACATCAAGGCTTACTTGACTTTATACTGGATCTGTGCATAGGCTTCAAAATATGGTTCAAAGAAACATAAAAGGCCAATATAGATAACACTGTCACTAATATAGATGTGTTCTTGCTTATGCAGTCCATTAGGTAATAGAGCTCCCTACTAAAGTTTGGCAATGATTGACAATGAAGTCATAATAGGCTATTCGTAGCTATTAGGAGCATATTTTACATAACCATGGACAAATAAGAAATGGAGGAGAAACCATACTGAACTTCTCAATAATGAAGATTGTGTCATACTATTTGTAGTCTTATCAACATTGTATAGTATCTGGAACATAGTGGATAATCAATGTAAATCCAAAAGGATAAATGAATAAAAAGTGAAAAAATACAGCTTGTTTTCACTTTTTAATTTAAATATGATTTATATTATATATCAATAATAGAAAATATTTATTGAAAGTTTGGTTATGTTTATGAAGTATGAAATAATGTACCTCAGATCCACTGATAACCAATGAAACCATAATGACAGGAAAAAAAGCATTTTAGTTTAAAGAAATTAAAGCATTGACAATATAAATAGAAGAATGTTAATAGCCTTTCAAGTTCGCAGGCATTGAAATACAATTAATTGTGTACGAAGCCAGAATAATGGCCAGAATTTTTTAAATGTAGACCCTGTAATCAGAAAGACCTGGGTTTGAATTCCAGATGCCCACCTTACTAACTCTATTGGGCTTAGAATTTGTTTCTACCCAACTTACAAGCTAATAAATTGGCCGTTACAGAAACATAACATTTCTGAGTCAGAAACAAAAGTCTTTACCACTTACAGCACAGAAAGAAGCTAAGTATCAGCATATTTGCATTGGATTTCCTTGCCCCTGAATCCCAAAGAAGCAACATGGTAGACCCCAATGAATGCTGCAGAAGCAGCAAGTTTGTTTTGCGTTTGAGGAAAACTGAGTTTGGGGATCCACTGCTTTTATAGCAGTAAGTAAGCAAGACTGCCCTTTATGCAAGGAAAAAAAGAGACATTAACTCATCTCTCAACCTTGAGAAACAGTCTACTTGTCAGGGACTTGAAGTCTGGCCCACCCAGCAAGATACGTAAGAGTACAAGAGACCCAAAGAATATTGTCTCTACAAACATTGTCTTACACGTTTATTCATTCATTCATTACTTTCTCTCCTTTTTAACCTATTTTTTCTTTATTATTACTCGCAGCATTTTTTATTATTTATCTCTCCCACAAAACAAGTAGCTAGAAGCTATAAAAAAGCAGACTTTATTTTATTCACTGTTACATCTATAGAATTAAAATAGATAGATGTCTTTGTTTTATAAAATACTTTTATAGGATTTACATATTTAAATATTTATCAGTGTTCTAAAAGCTGGGTGCTTTTCTAGATGTCAAGGATGTAGCAATTAATAAGATGGAGAATGTCCCTACCCTAGCCTTCCAAATCTTTATCAGTAAAAAGTGGCCTATAATAGTAGCTACCTCATACGATTAATGAGAGGATTTAATGAATAATGTGAGTAAAATATTTAGTAAAATTTTTATCATTTATAGTAAGTACTCATGAATTTTAGCATTTATTCAAACATAATACTTCTGCCATGGATAGTTGTACTGTTTGTATTTTGAAATGCTTTACTGCATATTTTAAATTCTTATTTTTATTTATGTATTGTTTTGGAGGTGGGGTATTGCTATGCTGTTCAGGCTGGAGGGTAGTGGCTATTCACAGCTACGATCATAGCTCACTCCAACAGCACTGGAACTTCTGGCTCAAGCAATCCTCCTGCCCCAGCCATCAAAATAGCTGGGACTATATGGAAGTGCCATATATGGCTTCAGTTTTTATTTTCAAAATAAAATGTTCAAACACACAGACTATTATAGAACATAATACAATAAAGTATTAAGTGAAAGTTTTACCATTTTTTTCTTCAGAATACCATTAAATAAAGAAAAAATGCAACTATTGTACCACACAGTCTCTTTCTCTTCTCTCCCTCCCCAGTGTTAACTATAGCATTTCCATTCATGTTCTTGCACAATCTGAAATAGTTTTTGTATTTCTATACTAGAAGGCTATAGTAACCAAAACAGCATAGTAGAGACATAGACCAATGGAACAGAACAGGGAACTCAAATATAAAACCATCCACATAGTACCATCTGATCTTTGACATTGTAGACAGCAATATAAACTAGGGAAAAGAATCCCTATTCAATAAATAGAGCTGGGAAAATTGGATTGCCGCATGCAGAAGACTGAAACAGGATCCCCACCTCTTACTACTCACAAAAATTAATTCAAGATGGATAACACACTTAAACCTAAGACAAGAAACCATAAGAATTCTAGAAGAAAATGTTGGAAAAACTCTGCTAGATATCAGCCTAGGCAAATAATTTATGAAGACGACTCCACAGGCAATCACAGCAACAACAAAAATAAATAAATGGGACTCAACTAAATTAAAAAGCTTCCACACAGCCGAGGAAACAATCAACAAAGCAAACAGGTAACCTACATAATGGGAGAAAATATTCACCTGCTATACATCCAATAAGGAGATAATAACCAGAATCTACAAAAAATTCAAGCAACTCAGCAAGAAAACGTCAAACAACCCCATCAAAAAGTGGGCAAAAGACATGAACAGAAGATTTTCAAAAGATGATAGACTAATGACCAACAAACATGAAAAAATGCTCAACATTCATCAGAGAAATGCAAATCAAAACCACAGTCAGATATCATCTAATCCCAGTGAGAATGGCTTTTATCAAAAAGTCTCGAAACAATAGATGCTGGCGCAATGTGGAGAGAAAAGAATAATACTTATACACTGTTAGTGAGACTGTAAACTAGTGCAACCTCTGTGGACAATAGCATGGAGATCCCTCAAGAACTAAAAGTAGATCTACCATTTGACCCAGAAATCTCAGTACTAGGTATTTAACCAAAGGAAAAAAAGTAATTTTATCAAAAAGACACTTTCACTTGAATGTTTATTGCAGCACAATTCACAATCATAAAGACGTAGAATCAACCCAAGTGCCCATCAATTCATGGGTGGATTAATAAAACATGGTATATGTATACCATGGAGTACTACTCGGCCATAAAAAAGAACGAATATCTTTTGCAAAAATCTAGATGGAACTGGAGACCATCCTCCTAAGTGAGGTATTGTAAGAATGGAAAAAAACACTATATATACTTACTATTAAATTGGAACTAACCAAACAGCACTCACATGCACAGATGGAAGTAAAACACAACAGAAATCATGCAGGTTGGAGGGGGAAGGAGGGGATGGATGAAATCATACCTAACAGGTACAACATACACTATCTGGGTGATGGCACACTTTGATTCAAGTAGTACAAAAGCAATCCATGTAACCAAAATATTTGTACCCTGTAATATTCTGAAATAAAAAATACAAAAAGAAAAGGAGAGAGAGAGAGAGGAAGAAGAAGAAGAAAAAGAAGCAGCAGCAGGAGGAGAAGGAGGAGGAGGAAAGGAAAAGGAAAAGGAAAGAAAAGCCATCACATTGGATGTACTGTTTTGCAACTTTTAGAAACTTAAATCCAAACAGCATTTCTTTAAGACAATTGTCAGATTTTCCTAATTATTCCCAAATCATCTCAATGGTATATTTGCGAGGAGTGAAAGAGTATGAAATGGTACCTGAATTTGTCATATTAAAAATACTTCACCAAGTCCTGTGCTCTGTGCTTTAAATGTCTTTCACTCTCACATTCAAGAAGTTTCACTGACATAGTCATCTTGCATCCAGAAATGATCAGATTATAAATACTATGATTTTAAGATCTTGACCTTTTAAGAAAATTTTACTTGGAACATTTTTCTTTTTATCTCTAGTTTACACTTCAGAAACTGATTTAAATATTCTTGCTAATTTCACTTGCAAACGTATTTACTGCACTTAACCTTCGTCTTTCCGAAAGTAACATTAAAGTCTTATTTGCATAAGTAAAAATCATTGCATTTGAATGCTGCCCTGACTATACACATTTTCATCACCTTTCCGTAAATGACATTACAAAACATTATTGAGAAAAAATTCATTTTTAAAAGGATATTGAAGAAACATTTGTCCACCAAAAAAAAGAAAAAAAAAACCTACTTTTGAATTTCACTTTACAGATGGTTCTTTGGCCAACATAAATTCAATGTAATTGCTTTCTGATAGTTTTTTTATTACTCAGACACTCACTTATTGGTGTCCTTTTTTTTAAAGACTATGTTTTAAGAGCAGTTTCAAATTCCAGCAAAACTGACAGAAAAGTACAGAGATTTCCCATATACTCCCTGGCCCCACACAGGCATAGCCTCCCCCATTACCAATATCCCCCACTAGAGTAGAACACTTGTTACAATTTATCAGCCTACATTGACACATCATTATCACACAAAGTTCATAGTTTACATTAGGATTCACATTTGGTGTTGTACATTCTATGGATTTGGAAAATGTACAGTGATATGTATTCACCATTATAGTATCACACAGAGTAGTTTCACACCCTAAAAAATCCTCTATGTTCTATTTATCCTTTTTTCCCTACAAAACCCTGGCAATCACTGCTCTTTTTTACTGTCTCTGTAGTTTTGCCTCTTCCACATGTTATAGACTTGAAATCATACAACATATAGCTTTTTCAGATTGGTAATATGCATTTGTTTCCTTGATGTCTTTTCATGGCTTGATAGCACATTCCTTTGCATTTTACATTTAGGTCTATGATCCATTTTGAGTTAATTTTTGTGAAGGATGAAAGGTCTATGTCTAGATTCATTTTTTTGCCATGTGAATGTCCAGTTGTTCTGGCACCATTTGTTGAAATCACTGATTTTGCTCCATTGCATTGCCTTTCCTCCTTTGTTAAAGATCAGCTGACTATATTTATGTAGGTCATTTTCTGGGTTCTCTATTTTGATCCACTGATTGATTTGTGAATTTTTTCACCAATACAACCATCTCTTAATTATTATAGTTTTATAAGTAAGTCTTAAAATTGGGTAGTATCAGTCCTCCAACTTTGTTCTTCTTGAATATTGTGTTTCCTATTCTGGGTCTTTTTCCTTTCTATACAAACTTTAGAATTAGTTTGTTGATATACACAAAAATAACTTGCTGGGATTCTTATTGGGATTGCATTAAATCAATAGATCAAGTTGGGAAGAACTGATTTCTTGATGATATTGAGTCTTTCTATCCATGAACTTAGAATATCCCTCCATTTATTTTTTATTTAATTCTTTTATCAGACTTTTGTAGTTTTACTCATATAAATCTTGTATATATTTTATTAAATTTATACTTAAGTAATTCATTTCAGGATGTGCTACTGCAAATGATATTATATTTTTAATTTCAAGTTTTACTTGTTCATTGCTGATATATAGGAAGGTGATAGACTTTTGTATATTAACCTTGTATCCTGCAACCTTGCTATGATAATCACTTATCAATACAAGGAATTTTTTAGCAATTCTTTCAGATTTTCTACATAATCTATTTTCCAAAAGACTACAGTTAGGTTTCTAGAAAAATTTAAGTGGAATACTGACATGCGGAAACAACTGTCATTTAGTGTCTTATTTTGATAGTTTCATACTCTTTAAATTGTAAGTGTGCTATTTAAAAAACATATCTCACAATGACATAATTTACAAGGTAAAGAGGCCCTTTATTGACATGCAGTTAAGAAATTATATTGAACAAATTTCTCTGTAACTAGTGAGAGCCTTTAAAATGTTAACCCCATAAATTAACGTGCTGGTTGCCCTGTATTAGTCTGCTCAATCTGCTATAACAAAACAGCACAGACCAAGTAATATGAACAACAGACATTTATTTCTCACAGGTTTAGAGGCTGAGAAGATCAAGATGACAGCTGATTGGTTCCTGGTGAGGGCCCTCTTCCTGACTTGTAGATGGCCACCTTTCTCACTGTCCTTATATGGGGGGGGGAGAGAGAGAGAGAGAGAGAGAGAGCGAGCAAGCGAGCGAGCACTCTAGTCTCTTTCTCTTCTTATAAAGACACTAATTGCTTCATGTGGGTCTCACCTTCACAACCCTAACTAACCCTAATTAGCTCCTAAAGGCTCCTTCTCCAAATATAGTCACATTGAGATTAAGACTTCAACATACAAATTTGGGAGGGAAACAATTCAGTTCATAGAACCTCAAAAGTATTGGTATGTGGTATGTGTTTAACTTGCATCACTTCTTTTTTAATCCAAAAACTCTTTATTGCTCATTTTTCTGTCTGTATTTGAAGACAACAAAATAGTGTTTTCAAATTGCTTTACTTTTAAGTATAATTTTTAAGTTTTAAAAATACATTCTGCTGAGAATAGTGGGTAGTAATAATAGCTAACATTTATTAATGCTTGCTAATGGTGTAGGCACAGGCAATGTTTTAAGAGTTTTCGTGTATTAAACTTATTTAATCCTTATGAAAACTCTATGAGGTAGTAAATTATGTATATTTTACAGAAAACTGACTCTAAGGGAAACTAAATACTTGCTCAAGGACACATAAGTACAGAACTGAAGCAGCCAGGTTTTAAGCCTCGCAGCCTGGTGTCAGAGCACACCCTTCTACTCATATACCTATAATATACCTATGCTATTACATTAGATAATAAGCACTTTGTCTTGTTTTAAGATTATAGATCTAAATAATAATTGGAAAGGTAAAGGCAATACTCTTGCCTAGAGGGAAAAAAAACAATGTTTTTAAGAATGTTTCATAAATATGTATGCTACATTTACTGAAATAATTGTATTTTTATTTCCTTGAATATGTACTATATATGCATCAAAGTAAATCTGAAGAAATATGTCTCCTTAGACATCAATGACAGGCAATAACTGGTTGTACATCTGATGTATTTTTCCTCACAGCATTACATTCATATTTTAAATTATGTGTTATGAATAATTGTAACTCATCAAAAACAATTAAAAAGAGTTTGCTTGTATTGTGCAATTGATTAAGCACTACAGACCAGTGAAATCTATGACAAATCATTTTTATTTACAACTTTCAGACATTGGTGACATTTAGAAACATAATATGCATAGTTGACAATTTTTTCTTAATCTTTAATAGAGATTTTAATCTTTTCACACAGACAAATTAGAGGCCCAAGTTCAGCTTGGCTGCTTTAGCTTAGACACTTCACATTTGTCCCATTTAATTCAAATGTCTTTACACAACAACAAAAAAATCGGCTCACGTAAATTTCGTCTTCCAGGTAAAATAATGTAATAGCAAACATATGGGTTCCATAGGCCACAGCAGATGATACTGGCCTGTACAAACATAGTCTGTGCAAAGAGAACACGGTAAAGCATAGTGTTGTAAATCTTCATTTGAACACTGTCTGGGACAGAAGTTTTAATTGTTCCATCAAACTGTCCAACCTGTTTGTAAGACCTAGCATATTTTCTTTTATGACATGTCTTGTATTTATAGCTGAAAGTTTCTACCGGTTTTCTGTCATTTGAATTGCTGCCACCTGAGCGTCATCATCTACCTTAAAAGCAGCCTTCAATACAATCATTTAATTTCATCTGCACACAAGTTTATAATAATGTCCTATAACTACACACCTTACAGATGTAAGACAACTTTTTCATCTCACATTTTCCCATCATAAATGTTGCTGTTTGGATTGCACCAAATAAATAACAGGAAAAAAAATACTTCTAATGTCACTAGTTCCAGATTGGGGATTTTCTGGGCTGTACTTGGCTCTGGTAGTGACAATAGACACAAAAAAGCAGATATTCAGAAGATGAACATGAGATTCTATAAGGAAAGTGCACTAAGTTTGTATCAGACTCAGAGTATGATTAACCCTGTCATAGACAGGTACCATTTCATCCATAAGAGGAAAAAAATAAACAAAACTCAATAATTATCTCACAGTCAACCAGAGTCTGAAGACAAATATTTTAAATGAAATTAAATGTGGATTCATAGGTATAAAAGACTGGCTTCAAAACATTTTCTTTCAAGCAGTATATACATAAAGCAGAAATTTACATAGCTAAATATTAGGTAGTTTGAATCATATGATATTGCCATTTAGTATTGCAAAAAAGATCAAGTACTGGCAATTTCATATGGTTCTGCCTACTACTAAATTTGTAAAGATATAATGACCCTAATTTTTATTGAGAATAATGAGGAACATTGTTATGCAAATAAATGGCAAAAAATAGCAAAGCACAGTATTTAATGTCACATAATCTATCTCATTTATCTGGATAAAATGTCATGCATTACCTTAATTTTTTGCTATTGCTTACCTCTCACAGTCCCCAGCAGACTGTCACAGAGAATATTAAAAAGTGGCAATATAAATCACAACTTCTCCTATCTAACACCATGGTTTCCAAACAGTACGCTGACAAATGATGAGGGTATTATGAACTCTTCAGTTCAATAATCCAATATTCCACCAGTACTTAGCAAAAATACTGTGAAATAAGACACATTCTGAAACAAATGCCGAGGTTAAAAATACTGCTTCTAAGTCTATAAACTTATTATATGCTCTTATAAAGTGCCAACAGCTTTCCATTCTCAGTACTTTCATTTTACTTCAAATCAATTGGAATTACCACATTTAATTTGTGCCTTTGAGAACTCAGCATGGGAATAAGCAGTCAGATTAAACACAGTATGGTCAGCAAACTGCACAATATAATTATTTGTTCTTACCATTCTAAGCTCTTCACTTGAATCCACATGTACTTAAGGACCACACTATTTTCAAAGCACTGCATTATGTGACTACTAAGAAAACAAAAAGTACAAAAACTTCTTTTTCCCCTCAAAGAGTTTACATTCTAATTTTAAAGACATGAACACTTATGTATTTTTTAATAAATTTAAAATTACAAGATAGCAAATAAAAAGAGGTATCACAAGGCAGTACATGATTGTCATATGTACATAGTATAAATGATAATGAGTGTTAGTATTCAGGGACAAAAAGACCTCTTTAGGCTCACTCCAGAAAATATTTATGTAGGAAGTGGGACTTGTGCATTTTCTAAAGAAGAGGAAAAGGGAAGAGAGATTGCTTTCATTTTGGGTCCTGTGAGTTTGGACTCAGTAGATGTTGAAAATGAGAGTATATAGAAATAGTCTTTCCAAATTCATTTCTAATTACATATCACTGCTGCTTTTAATTTCACCAAAGTTTCTTGTAACATTTTAGTTACTTAGAAGCTTTGTTACTCATTACTGTCATCAATTTATTTATCACCAAAATTTATTGACATTCTCTCAAAATTCCAATTGGTATCATTGATTTTAGGTTTCCCAGGGTGGGGAAAACACTCCAGTAAATGTATAGCAGCTGGTTGGGAGTGGTTAGAAAAGTAAGTCTCAATTAAAAAGATAAATCATAAAAAAAAAAAAAAGCAAACAACCAAAAGAGAGAAGTTGGTAGTTTATTCAGAAAAAATTTTGAGGGTCTGTCTTTACACCACCCTCACCAGATGGTCCCTTGGAGCCGGGCGTGCAACTAAGGCAGGCCAGGACTTTGGATGCAGGTGCAACTAGGTTTTGTGGGTCCTGAAACATATTATTTTAGGGACCCATTTTAATAACAATTAATGTCAGATTATAAATATGGAATTAGGTATAAAAGTGAATATTTATTTAGAGGAGAAAAAAATTACCATTAGTAAAAAAAAAAAAGTAAGTCTCACAGATTAGGAGATAAAAGAGCTTTGTTACATTCAAAATTTCAAAATAGAGTTTATAAGAAACTTCTCTAAACTGGGAGTATTTTTTATTTCCTGTTCTATCACAGATTAATATATAAAAATGTTTTAAGTTTTACTTCATCTGACTCCATAAGAAAACATTCTAAGTGAAATTTTTAAGTGAAAATTCCACTTAAAATGAAAACATTTAAGTGAAAATTTTTTAAGAAAAAAAATTAAGTGAAAAGCAATGGTGACACTCTCACCTCATTTTCTGTATTTTTCACTTGCTGCTCCCACCTGCAGCTAATGACCCCATACTCAAGGACCAACTTTTACCCAAGACAGAAGAAATATAAACTGACTGACTTATTGGAATTCAGAGTGACACTTTAATGCTGTACTGCCTTCCACTCAGAATGATCCTGGGTTACTTCATCAGAAATCAATATGTCTAAAATTCAACTTCAAAGGAACAATATGCCAAATGATCAACTTTCCTCCTTTGCCAAAATTACCAATATGCTAGAAACTTGCTTTTTTCACTATGAATAAGGTTTATGACATTCATATTAGATGCACAATCTTTAAATAGATTTTATTTTATGAGATCACAGTAACATTTTAAGGATTATTTCACTGATGTCTGCCCTGGTTTCCTTCTGCGGCTACTGCTGTTGAAGCTGGAAAAACTGGGCTAAGATGAGGAAGCACTTTGCTTGGGGGGGAAAAAGAGTCTGTGCACACACAACACAGCCTGGGCTACTGATCTCAGAAAACAAGACAATGGAATTAGGAGCCAGGAGATGGGAGGATGGAACAAAGGAAAGAGAAGGCAGAAGGACTGCGAAAAAGTTCAAGGAGAAGGAGGTAGAAAGAAGAGAAATCCCTGAGAAAAAATAGGGGGATTTTGAGAGGCTAGGAGATAGTAGCAATAGAGAGAAGGGGGAATAAAGAAACTAAGGCACAAAGCAGGGGCATGTTGGAAGAGGGAGGGAAATTGATAGGCAGAGAGAAGAGACTGCAAGGTTGAGAAAAGGAAATGAGTGGTGAGGAAGGGGTAGACTAAAATGCAAAAAGAACACAGACTAAGGGGAAGGTGAGAAGTTTCTGTCCAAGTTTCCCAAAGCAAACTTAAGACTTAATAAGTCATCATAGAAATTGGTATAAATTTTATAAATATCTAGAAGAAAAGAGGTTTTGGTAAATTGTTAACTCTAATAAATTCTTCATATTTGTCATTCAGCAAAACATAATTGACTTTTAGGTAAAAGGACTGGCTTTCATGAAAACATCCCTGGAAATTTATCTCAGAAATGAGTGCATTTCATCACAAACATCTGATATCATGATTTGAGTATCCTGTGCTTTGAATATCAGTATGCGCTTCCGTTCGTCATCTGCCCTACTCTCATGCAGGCTCTGTTCTTTCCTCTTAGTTCCATCCCAATGTGGCCCACCTATTTCTTAAGGCATGACAATAAGGACTAATAGTGGATATTAAAAAAAAATTGTAGATCCTAGCCAGCTACTGCAAGAATCCTCCGGTCCTCATTTATGATATCTTGTTTACAGTGCTACAAATTTCTAATTAAAATGAAAGTGTTAATATCTAAGAATTTTCAAAACACATGCGAGTTAGATGATTAGGACATTATCTAATTTTTTTTATTTTGATGAGGAACTTGGTGCTTGCTGTAGTCTAAATGTTTGTGTCTCCCTAAAATTCATATGTTGACATCCTAATCCCCAAGTATTAGGAGATGGGGCCTTTGGGAGATGATTAGATTATGAAGGTGGGGACCTCATGATTGGGATTACTGCCCTCAAGAAGAGACTGAAGAAGCTAGCTGGCCCCTCTCACCATGTGAGGACACAGCAAGAAGGCACAACCATCTATGAACCAGAGAGGGAGCCCTCACCAGACAATGAATCTTCTGGTGCCTTCATCTTGGGTTGCCCAGCCTACAGAATAGTGAGAAATAAATTTCTGTTGTTTATAAGCTACCCAATGTATAGCATTTTAATATAACAGCCCAAATGGACTAAAACAATATTCAAAGAAAATAAGGGATTTGCTCAAGGTCATAAGTTAAGGCTTCCAAAATCTGGAACCTTAAGCCAAGTCTTCTGTAGAAGAGCCAGCTCTTTAAAATAACATCCCAAATGCACTGTCTCAACTCACTTTTAGAGATTCAGAATTTCCATAACCCATCTTAAAAATAGAATCAATTTCAAATGGGAAAATAGCTAGGATGTATGTGATGAGCTGAATCAGTAAGATTGATTCAAAGGCATCCTTCCTATATTTTCTCCCCCAACATAGATGGCTTTAGCTTCTCCTAATAATTATTCTTTAAAATCTAGTAACTTTGAATTTTCAGTTCATCAATCCTTAAGCACATATGAATACGAAAAAAACCTAAAATTTTGAATTTATTCAGTTATGCTTTCCTCTAAAAACAGAACTCTTTATGGTGTGCATTAGGAAGCCATCATCTTAGAAGAGATGGAATAGCTAAAAGTTACTATTAAAATAAGGGCTTAAAAAATATATTGATTTGGGCATATACAGGTACCCTATTAAGCTCTGGTATCCTTTTGGCTTATTTAGCATAAAGTTTACACGTACAGACTTTCAAATCCAGCCCTAGTTACCTCAAAAACTGAACTGTCTGAGATTTTATTCTTCTTTTAGCTAACAAGTTAATCTGTCACAGTTTCATGAGTGCTAGTAAAACACATGAGCCTCCTAGGCAAAAGAACAGTTTTTTACCCACACCAATAGCAACAGCCATTTTTGTACTGGTTACCAAAGCCTCAATTAGTATAGGGCAATGTGAAGAGGGCCAGATGACACAAACCCACATAATGGGTTGTGTTCAGGAAAGGAACCTGACTTAGAGAATCAGGAGCTTTACTGATGCGCAATAATCAGATTTACCCTTTGCTCCAGAAAAAGTTATATTTTTTTTGCTAGATAATAAGCATGGCTGTACTGTGACCTGGAGAGAGACATTCTCTGTCTTCCAAGATATTATACCAACATCCATAACAAAGGGTAGTCAAAGCCTTGCTCATTAGATGTGCAGAAACTCTAGAGACCCGTGGAGAATTGTTTTCCAACAGGTTCATCTACACCTGCTTCAAGCTACCTGTTAGATTGTTCTAAAGTGTTTTGTGAGTTGTAATATTTAAGACTCTACCTCATATGTTCCTTAGTTGCAAGTGATTTTACTGGGAATGTAGTTTCTTTGTTATTCTCTCCATGTGATTTCATTGGGGAAAAAATTCAAATTGCCATGATAAACATGAATTTAATCCATTTACTGTAACTACTTCTCCTCACAATTGATTCTCTCCTCAAGATTCAAATCTAACTCAAGCTCTAGCACCAACATTGTCCCATTTCAGACTTCCAGTGATTTCACATCAATTTAACCTTATTCCAAGCCTTCCTGATCCCTAAGATAGCTGCCTTCACTACTGTACCAGTAGATCTGTGTTTTTCAATCTGGGATCCTGGGTTTTTTTATCCCTTTAGATCCTCCAAGAACCTAAATCTTGTACTCAGCCTCCACCCAGAGTCTGTTACATGCCCCAGCTGTGAGAACTTTGTAACTGACTGGTTGCCACCATTGTCATCACTTCTGCTGCCACTCTCCTCAGTCCTGTGTCTCACCCTTCTGTCGGACATCAACTAAATTCCTTTGCATGATTCTTCTGATATGAATCACCTATCTAAAATGCCAACTAAAATACTACCTTTCTGTTATTACCACACTCCCCATTCATTTATTTAACAAATATTTCCTAAAGGATTACTAAATTTTGTAGGTCTGAGCCAAGATGTGGGTTTGCAATGGACTCCCCAAATACTACCAAGGACTGCTCCTAATTTTCTGACTTGTACTGTGTGTTAGCTACTCCTGAGTAGATCTCAAGCTCCTGTCCTGAGCAGTGTGTATGCTCTGGGTCTGGCTCCAGGCTCTAAATGTCCATTCTGAGAAACATCATGCTTTATAAGTAGAAGATCTCCCTTTAAGTTCCCTAAATCTGCCATAATATTCTGTTTGAAAGACTTTGTCTTGAACATTTGAATAGCACTATATGTTGTAACTCTGTTAACAAATTTCTTATGAGTTTCTCATAAAATATTAAGTTAGAGTTCCACAGTATGTTCAGTTCACAGCTATTTTAAGGCATTGTCACCTACAAAATCTAGTATTTTTACCTATACAATCCAAAAAATTTCTTTACAATATTAAGACCTTTGAATGTTTTGAAGTTGTCTAATGTTACATTAAACTTTCATTGAGGCTTCCTTCATTCTCAGAAAGTTTTCACAAATGGAACTATACATATTCACACCTCCATGGTCTCCTTTTGTTTACAAAACAGTATTGCCTATCTATCTAATTAAAACCTTTTGTTTCTTTGAAATAGCTTCCCTTCTCAAGTTGTATATGTGTATATTTAAAAGTATGTGTGCACACACATTCCCTCTGATGTGGGTTATTATGGTTCACTGCCAAAGTAAGGCTTGCCAATTTCTAATCATCTTTAAAGGAAAAAAAAATATTTACTTTGAAACATTCACAGTTTAGAAAAATCTGAGCCCTAAATCAAGCAAAAGGCTGGAGGACTATAAGCAAAATAGTTTACAGTAAACTACAATAAACCACAAAGTATGCACTAATATAGTCAACATATATCTAACATGATATGGATATGTACTATTATATAATAAGGTATCTGAACTACATAGGTCAACAATTAGGGAAATAAAATCCTCATCACATTAACCACAATTCAGAGTAATTTCATTTACTAGGTACAGAAATTAGCAAAGGTCACAATAACCTCATGATACCAGTTTAATGCAGCCAGAAAAGCACAAAGCCAAATAATCAGAAGACAGTTTGTATTTTAGTCAGTTCAAGCTGCTACAACAAAGTACCATAGAGTGGGTGGCTCATAGACAACAGAAATCTATTTCTCATAGTTCTGGAAGGTTGGAAGATCATCATCAGGCTGCCAACAATGTTAGGTTCTGGTGAGGGTCACCTTCTGGGTTGCAGACTACCATCTCTCATTGTATCCTCACATGGAGGAAGAAGGCTAGTGAGCTCTCTGTGGTCTTTTTTTGTAAGGACACTAATTCCATTCATGAGGGCTCTATCCTGAAGACCTATATTACCACTCAAAAGCCCTATCTCCTAATACCATTACATTAGGATTTTAACATGTGAAGTGGGGGTGAACACAAGTATTTAATCCACTGCATATGACCATAATGCAATTAGTCCCTTTTTCTATCAAATGGAATGCTTCTTTCAATCTTAAATTCTAACCAAGTTAAAAAGCATTGTCTAAAATTTATTTCCAAGAAGATACAAACTCTTATGATGGGGTGATCATACAAAGAAAACAGAATTTGTCCTGAATTATTCAATTCATATGCACAGGAAATCTTTCATCTAATTAAACTTACTGCTAGACTCTTCTCAACAGAAGCCATAACTGTTTATACATAAAAACCACTATTCTTGAGCTCCTCATTTTTTCCTCTTTCATGAATTTTTTGAGAAATAATGAAGTATGAATAGATGGGTAGATGAATGAATGGTGACAATAAATGGATAATAAGATACATAGATTAATGATAAATAAAAATAGATGGTAAATGGATACATAGATACACAAATACATAGATAAACAGAAGAGTGAGTGAGCGCCATTTAATGAAAAATCTGTCTTTCCTCACCTATATGCCAAATTCCTTCTGTCATATATTGAGCATCCATGTACAGGCTTGTGTCTGAGCTCTCTGTGGTGCTCCACTGGCCTCTTAGTCTACCTCTACCTTAATCACTGCAATTTATTACAAATATTGACATCCAGTAGAACAAGTGGTTTCACCATTTACTTATCTGATATGTCTTATCCACTCTTGATACTTTGCAGTTACATATACATTTTTTTAATCTGTCTTCCAAGTTCTACAAAACAAACAAAAATTGCATTGAGATTTTGATTGGAATTATATGCAAGCTCTAGGTTAAGTTTTCCAATCCATGTTTATCTCTATATTGGTCTTTCTAATTTTTCTCAGTAATGTTTTATAGTTTTCTATGTTGGTAGTCCTGCACACCTTTCAATAAATTGTCTCTTAGGTATGTTGCCATTTTCATACTACTTGAGTATATTTTAAACTCATTTTCTCTTTCTTGCTAGTGTGTAGAAATCAAATTTATTTTTTTACAATTCACTTATACTTCAGAAACTTTGCTGAACTCATATTAATTCTAATAATTTGTGGATCCCCTTTGAATTTCTATGTAAATAATCTTATCTACTACAAATAAAGTCAGTTTGTTTCTTCTTTTCCAAGCTTTCGTTTTGCTTTGTTTTTTCTTGCTCTACTGAACTGCTTAGCACTTACAACACAACATTGTCAAGTGTGGTTAAAGATGAACAAATCTTGAAAACTACTATTTTCAATATTAAGTATATTAATTTATAGATTCCTTATAAATACCAAATATCTACTCCTGGTTTCTTTGATGTTTCTTTTAAAAAGGATATAATATTTTATCAAATGTATTTTATGTATCTGTTGATATGACTATATAATTTTTCTTTAATATCCAATCACGTTGAGGATATCATTAATCACATCACAGCAGTTGTTGACAATTTTTTTTTTCTTCTGAAAATTTTATTGGGGGAAAACTACAAAACATTTACAGTACAATGTTTACAGTCACAATTTGCAGTGAGCTGATTTCCCAAAATATATTACCACTCAAGTTGACTTATCTTGTTACATTCAAAAACCTACTCTGTCAAAGTA
>CAUYRT010107915.1:0-31291 GCA_963574885.1 Lepilemur ruficaudatus
CCCGAGTAGCTGGGACTACAGGCATATGCCACCATGCCTGATTAATTTTTTCTATATATTTTTAGTTGGCCAATTAATTTCTTTCTATTTTTAGTAGAGACGGGGTCTCGCTCTTGCTCAGGCTGGTTTCGAACTCCTGACCTTGAGCGATCCGCCTACCTCGGCCTTAAATACTATTTAAAGTAATGAGATGTGGGTAGTTTTTACTTTCCATTAAACTCTTATTTATAGCTTATTACTTTTTCAAAAAACAGTTGAACAAGAGATCTACTGTACAACATAGTGACTACAGTTAATAACAATGTATTATATAGTAGAAAATTGCTAAGAGAGTTCAGGTGTTCTCCCTACAAAAAATGATACTTACGTGAGGTAATACATACATGTTAATTATTTCAAATTAGCAATTCTATAATGTATACATATTTCAAAACATCATGCTGTACATGATAAATATATACAATTATTTGTCAATTAAAAAATACAAAAAGGGGAAAAGGTTGAAACACTCAATGCCAGTGACAAAAATAGCAAAGAAATATACTCTTGATGACACTATAAACTTATAAAACTGATCTGAAAGAAACTAGGACAAAATACATGAAATTATAGAAATGATACAATTATTAATCTAGTTTACTGAAATTAACTCAGAGGAAAAACTTGTTCTAACCCTAACTGTTCTAACCCTAATTTTTTAAACAAAAAGAAACGAAATTTCCCTAAAGTTTGTTATTCTAAGTGAATATTATATAAATTGTAGCTTATCAACATGATGGAATATCATCAAATCCCTAAAATCATAACTGAAAAAATCTGAAATATGGAAATTATTTCTATATTAAATTTTAAAAGTAAAATTAGAAAGTCTATGTTCACAATTATGTAAAGCAACATAGACAAATTATATTCACCATAGACAAAGAAAATTTTTTTAAGAAATGAAAATAATTTTGAGCATTTTCCAAAATTCTTACATTTTCAGTATTTAAGATGAAAAAAATACAACTACTATTTTTAAAGGTCAGGATGTGTCACAGATAGAATCCAGTCCACTTGACTATAAAGCAGTGCTTTGATGTTTATCGATCACAATTGCAAAACAATGGGGATGTGGAGGGTATATTTGGAAGAGGTATACAGAGAATATTCTGTTACAGGTTCCTGAGGACAGGACAACAAGTTCTGGGTCACCAGAAACAAGGTATAACTCCATGAGAGAAAAACACTTCTGTGCCTTATTTTTTTCTTTTAATTTAATAGTACCTGAAACTATGAAAACACACTAGGGGAAAATTTTTGTAATGCAATAATTGGGTTGGTCTTATAAAATTATAGGGACAATCTTTTTTTCTTCTTTATCTCAATTGAGGGAGAAAGTCTATTGAAGTGGAAATCCAGCTAGAAAGACATCTCACAGAGGACACTGTCTACTAGACTGTAAGGGAATGAGCTCTTTTCTTTTTCATTTGCAAAACAATAGGGGTAGGGAGAGTAATGTTTTGGGAAAAGTACACAAAGAATATTCTATTACGGGTTACTCAGGATGGTGACAGAGTTTCTGGGTCACTGAAAATAGGGAATTACTTGAGAAAAACACTTTTGTGTCTTGTCTCCCCACCCCCCACCCCAGCTGTATCTAACAGCCCAAACCTAAAGCCATTTTGTACCCACATAAGTAACTCTTAGTGTCTCTGCCAGGTTTTACTGCAATCCAATTTCTACTCCATTGAACTTTAGGCTGAGACCCTGACTTGTTAGATCACAAAAGTTTTAGTACTAAACAAAAATAATGTTCTAAATATGGAGTTATAAGTGCATCTTAAATAAGATAGGCTTTTGGGAGAGGCATGCAAAATGAGCAAATCTTTGTAATTGTGACCCTTCACTAATGTAAACATAGAAACCATTTCCACAGAAAGGAAGGAAGAAAGGAAGGGAGACAGGGAGAGAGAGAAGAAAAGGGAGAAGGAAAGAAGGCAGGCAAGCAAGCTCGCTCAACTACTAAAAATGCCAATAAATTTTCTTATTCATCTGTCTTCTTACAGACATCTGGGTTCTTCAAAACCCACATTGATAATACTTCTAAAGATTTTAAATCAGAGCTCTCATACTTGGCATAACATACACCTTGGAGTTTACTAAAAATGTAGACTCCTGGACCTCATCCTCACACACTCTTAATGTCTGAAATGAAGCCTCGGAAACTACATTTTAAATAAGTTCTCCAGGCCATTTGACACAAGTCTCTTATACACTCTCCTACCTATGAGAAAATAATACCTACATAAGATCTCATCACTATTACGGCCACTTTTTTCAACCTCAATGAAAATACAGATAGATATTTGGGGACAAATGAATCAATCTTAGGGTAAGGGACACAAGCACCCGTAATTTTAAAATGTCTCCAAAGCTGATTCTGTGCGAACTGGTTCTCAAAGTGCACTACAAGGTTCAACAGTGACTAAATCACACCCAAAGCTCTTGCTAAATGAGGATTCTGGGGTATTACTCCAAAACTAAAGGGTCTGAATTTGGCAAGTATAGTCCAGGAATCTGCATTTTTAACACATATTCCAGTAATTCTTAAGATTCATGATACATTCTTAAGGTTTGAGGATCAGTGCCCAAGAAACTCAATAGTTTCTTAATCTTTTCTAATAATTACTCTTTATTTCTATTCCTCTCTTGAAAGACTTTCATTTTCATACCTTATCACCCAGAATTGCCCCATTTCTAAATTCCTGTACTATGAGTTTTCCCCAAGCTATAGCATCTGTCCATCCATTCTCCCCTTAAGCCTGTTTTCTGTCCTCACCATGGCCTTCAGTTTCTTGGTGGTTCTTTACTCAACTCCATTGGCCCTGTTCTATGTTCATTCCACTTGCTGCTACCTTCCCTTACACCAGACCCCATGATCAACTATTTGAGTAACTTGCTTTATTACCCTCACTTCTCCCCTCACCTTTTGTCAGTATTTATTTAAAATCCTAATTTTGATATCCTTTCTTTCCCATCTCAAGATTTAGGAACTACTATAACTGAAAATAAATGAAATCTACTTCTTCTCAACTCTCACAGCACTTAATGTATGCTCCTTAATAACTCCTTATTTTCTGTCCTACATTATGGTTCTTTGAGCATATCCTATCTACTCTATTAGACTATGTGGACTTTGCAAATAGGAATATCCATTAAAATTGCTTCACAGAAATAATGATTTCAATGTAATGACTAGGGCTAGGTCAGTGAACATACATGGCCTTGACAAACAAAGAGAAGAATACAGTATCTATCCCTTCTGCTATGCTATCACTAGCGAAAAAAAAAAGAGAGAATAATAAAAAAAGATGTCCTTTTCATTAACAGCAGCCTCACTTATCCTAAGGGGAACCAAGAGAAAGTTACCTGAAAATACTGTACTTCGGTCCTCCTTGTAAAGGTTACTTTGATGAGCTTCACCCTAATCAATGTTGCCTGTTCACAAATCAATTTCCCCTTTAATATTATCTAATTTCCCCCTTTAAGTCAATGAGGATGATACCACAATTAGCCAGTATCTATATCCATTTTCTTCTTGAAAGCATGCTACACTTCATAAGGCTGTGTGAACCCTCTTTTTGGTTATGACGAAAATAATAAAAGCCAGAACTATGGGGAAAAAATATCTGTTAGACTGACCATTTCATACTAATGAATTTCAGGGAAGATAAAGCCTTAACTAAAAATTGGAGACCACATTCACAATCTTAGAACTATTAGTTAAAAATGAATTGTTAAACCTACATGCAAAAATATATACCTGCAAGGAAAATTTTATATGTAAAAAAAAATTGTTAGTTGATAAGTGTTATCAGTTCCTTTAAGATTTATGTGTTACTTTTAAAAATAATTTTTAAGAGTTATTTGTGTACATCTTTATTTGAAGATTAATTCATGTTCATGGTAGAAAAATAATACACAGATAAAACTAAAAATCTACTTATAATTGCACCATCCAAAGACAATTATTGGCAAATACAGATATACATAAATACACATATACCCATATTTTATGAAAATGAGATATTATAGTCCTAATAACTTTTTTGTCATTCTTGAATCATGAATACATAATAACTGCACAGTATTTCGCTAGGCTGCACAGAAAGAACTAAAAGGTAAATAAATGAAGCAATTGCTATAGATTCAGATTTTCTGTGGAGGATAAGCAAACTAAGATATCATTTAAATGTCCTGAAGGAAAGAAATCTTTTGAGAAATTTATTTCAATTTTATAGATAAGGAAACTGAGGCTCAAATTCACCAGTTAATAAACGATAAACGTCAAGATTAGAACTAAGGTATGTAATTCCAAAGCTCATGTCCTTTCCATTACAATGTTGCTTCAGCTTACTCAAGAATGGATTTGCCTGTAATATCACAGTGGATAATGCTAGCATTGAATAAAACAATGAGAAATACCTTGAAAACTATAAAGCACTACTGCAGAAATATAAGAGACTATTACAGTGCCCTCACCTGGAATACAGATAAAACATACTATAATACTTTGGCACTGAACTATCACATTATATAATATTGATTAAGGTTTATGTCTATTTATATTATTAAAGACAGTATGAGAGATAATATCAAAACCTTTTGTAATCAATTTTAAAACATTTATTTTAATTAACATAACAATTATTGGAAACATTCAATATCCTCCTTGTAGCTATTTAATTTTAAAATAGTTTAAGGAGAAGGCCTTCAGGTAGTTTTGAAACCTAAAAAAATCTATACCATTTTAACTAGCATATGACCATACAATTAGATTAACATTATAAAAACTATTTTTGGACATGCCATCAAAAAGAATGCTCTAAAGTAAGAGTCACTATTTTAAATGAATATTCATAAGTTTAATAGTGAACATTTAGGATGTTAACTTTTTCTTGAAACAAGAATCTTGAAGGAGGTCCAAATTATCTTCTACATTAAACTTATGTCCAGTGTACCTTGCCCCAACACTGCTACAAATTTTAAGGTAAAAAAAAAAGTGTGATTTAAATTTATAAGCCATTTTATCTTATTCTGTAAAACTTGAACCTAATTTTGTTTAATTTTCAAATGGATATAATGGGGAGTGGAAGAATAAAGCTCCTGGGGTAGAGGTTTCTGAAAGAATTGTGGGAGGAGAAGATGTAATAAATACTATTTATTAGTTGTTAAGACTAATACTCCTAACCCAAGGTAAACTTCTCTTTATTTTACTCCATTTCTTGCCTCTTCCCTGTCACATGTTTAAACTCATGGCAACTTCTTCTAATAAACACATATTAGTTATCCAACGTTTTTAAACTGATAATAAGAGGAAGGAAATTCTTATTATCAGTTTTAAACTGATAATAAGAGGAACCCCAGGACACTGAAAGCCACAGTTAATACATGGCAAAAAGTTTCCAATCACTTTCAAAACAAAGTGACTAAAAAGTAGAATTAAAATTAGATCTTTTAACTAGGCTGAAGTTAGAATATGATATAAATACCTGTACTTACCTTAAATTTTCATTAAACCTTACTGTGGCTGCACAGTGGAATATAATATTGGTAGAATCTATGATGACCTCTTTATCTTCTTCACTAAGAGCCAGTTTAGGTTGGGTGAGTTCACTGTTGATTGCTATAATTTTCTCTCTAAAATCTGGATTTTCATCTCTCAGTCTGTCAAAGAGCTATCAAAGGGGAAACAATATTTATTTTAGAGCAGTATTTCTCCACTTTCTAAAACCCATTATGACCATTTTTCCCCACCAAGGATTACTGTTTTAAAAACTTAAACTATGCAATTCCTAAGATTGCTATTCTTTTTTTAATTCTAATTCTGAGACACTACTAAAATTACTAAAATTGCTATTATTTATATAGAAAACACCCTATGAGGCCCACACTATTATCCTCATTTTATAGGTAAGGAATCTGAGACTCAGGTTAAGTAGTTTGCCAAGGACACAGAGCTGGCAGTTAGCAGAGATGAATTTGAGATGTCCATGTCTTAGCTGATTAGGTTATGTTAGCCCTCGGAATAGGCTTAAGCAATACAGACAATGCTTAAAATGATCATTCAGATTTCTAAAATCCAGACATTAATTTATCACTTCATTTCACTTTTATTTTATTTCCTTTCAGTAGATTTGAGTAAAACACTATGATTCATATTCTATCTAACAGAACAAATTTTTTAAAAGAGGGACAAAAAGGGTGGCAACAACAAATAAGTAGACCAGAAACTGGACAAACTTGGGAAGTATCATAATAGAAACACTCAAATGGAAAATTCAACATTCTTTAAGTAAAACCAAAGGAATAAATTTGCTAGACAATCAGATCATAAGATGATTATAGTTTAAAGGAAATTCAGTTGTAAGTCAAGTTTAATTTTTATCCCAGATTACATAAAAGAATACTCCAGGTCATTGCTCTATCACACTTTGACTCTCCACTTCATTTAAAGTCTATACTTGCAGTTTGAGCAGGATTCTTAACCTGGGAACAAAGTCTATGTAATATATACGATGCTCACTTTTACCTTCCTACATGACTTTGGTATATAACAATCTTCCCCTCTACCACTGCTAGCCTGTGACTTCAATATTAATGCGTCTTATATTAATTTAAAAAAATATTTACTAAGCAACATTTCATATGAGCCAGGTAACTTCTAGATACAGAGAAAACAAGGAAATGTCCTTTGCCCTCAAGCTGTTTAAAGTATAACAGTAAAAACTATACAACAGACAATTAAAATAGTATTGTAAGTAATAAAATAAGAGTAACAGTATAATGTTATGGGACCTCACAGGAGAAACAACGAACCCAGCTCTGGAAGACCACAGATGGCTTCTCAGAGAAAATGACTTTTAGGCTGAGACCTGAAGGATAAACAGAACGTGTGTGTGTGTGTGTGTGTGTGCGTGCGTGCGCGTTGTGTGTGTGTGCATTGGGGACAGAAGTGAGGGAGGAAGGTCCTGAGATTATAAAGTAGAAGAATAGTGCACCAGGCAGACAAAGTAGCATGTATAACCCCCAAGAAGTGAGAGTGCATGAGAAATTAAAAATAATTCATTAGGCCTATAACATAGAGTATGAAGGAAAAAGTGGTTAGAGCTGTGTGGAGATGAGAAGGGCCAGATACTTGTGTCTTGTAAGCCACATTAAACAGATGAATTTTACTGACAGCAATGGTGAGCTACTGATAGATATTAAGCAGGAAAGTGATACAAGCATGTTCATAATTATAAAGAACTCTTTGGCTATAATGAGTTTTAGAACCCTCTTGCAGTTTACCCATATCAAGAAATTTCCTGGTCTAAACCAACATAATGACAATAAGGAAGAAAAAACAGATACATTTTAGAGATATTTAAGATGTAACGTCAATAGGACATGGCCAATGACTGAATTTGAGGGATAAGGAATGCAAACTACATGAGGTCAGGGGCCACATCTATTTTGTTCAATGCACAAATAAGCAGATAAGCAGACCTTGCCTGTCAAGAAAGATTTGATTAATGTTTATTAAGTGAATAAATTCACTAGACTGAGAATGGAAGTGAAAGAAGCACAATTTGGAGACACAAGTTCAGTCTTGTGAATGTTGAGTGTAAAGTACCTACATGACACCCCAAAGACAAGTCTAGTAGAGGTGATTGGCTTAGTGGGTCTGGGGTTCAGGGGAGAGGGAACATGATTACTGATACAGGTTTTACTAACCACACACAGGTAGTAACCAAAGCCCTGGGAGTAGAAGAGACTATCCAGGTAGCAACAATGATGAGCACCTGAGATCCAAACTATTAATATATGAAGCTCATTCCGAATCTAATTTAAAGTACAACCATTCATCTCACATAAAACAGAGGGCAACCACTTAACTGGACCTACTAAGAAGAGATAAGGCATAAGACAAACACTTGAAGCATATCAATATTTAAGGGGAAAGAGAAAAAAGAACCTAAGGAATAACCAGAAAAGTACTTTTTAACACCCGGAATTCATACTTTTTCATTCTCTTCATTGCTGATGACCTTTAATTCCCCTTAATACCAGCTATCTACACCACTACCACCAGGACATCATGCTGTTTAGCAAGCCAGCTCTCAAATTTGATACTTTTCTCTAGCCATCATCTCTTTATTAAATACTGTCTTTTCCAGTGCTTTCAACCCACCAATACCCAATTAGTTCCTACTTTACTAAGTTTACTAATGCCTTTTTAATATTTTTTATTCCCTTTCCAGCATTTACTTCATGTTAAAAACTATTTTAATTCAACTCTCACCATCCATTAGAGTCTTTTCCCTGAGACATTCCCATAGTCGGTGGTGATTAAGGGGAGATTTAGATCCCCAGAGGGCATTTGGTGATGTCTGGAAACATTTTTGGTTGTCACAACAGGGAGAGGAGGGAAGAGTGCTACTAGTACCTAGTGAGTAGAAGCCAGGAAGGCTGCTGATCACCCTAAAATGCAAAGGACAGGCACCCACAACAAAGAATTATCCAGCCAAAAATGTCAATAGTGCTGATGTTGAGAAACCCTGCTATAAGTCAATGTCCCATGATGGTATATGCTCTTTGCCTATGTTCTTTATTACTGTTTCAAAATTATGGTAGACTTCACCTAAAGTTTCTTACTAACTTCAAGTGTACACTCACTGCTACATCACATAAAAAGGACTCACTTTTATTGATTTACCAGCAGTACATGAGTGGCCCAGGATTAAGCAGTGGGATGTGCCAGGAGGAAATTGATGGCACAAGATAAAATGACATAATTTCATGGAGTATAATTTTAGTCAAATATTTGGGGACAAAACACTTATTTGTAATGAAAATAATGGCCATATATTTAGGCTACACCATAAAGTTCAATGAAATTTCAGGCTTTAAGTAGAAAATATTCCTTTTCTTTACAAATTAGACTTACTATGGAGGAAATTTTAGACACACTGCTCTCAAGACCGCAGAGGAGAAGCCCAACTCTTTTACATTTTACTCAGGCCCTCAATTCCAGCCAAAGACATCAACTTCAATAATTGTTCCTATCTAGTCTCCTCTTAACACCTCTATACTTACTCTCTCTTCCCTCTTCCCACTTAAAAACTCTCTAGAAGGCAGTCTATGTTATCTATCCCTGAATTCAACACCCTATGTTAAGTCAAATGCCTAGGACTAAGTAGGCACAAAAATATTTTCTAAAATATAAAAAAATGAGTAAGAATAAATAATCCCTCACTGGGGGAAGGGTGATATTGGAAGGGAAATTTAAAATATATCAATTACAAGTGCTCATAATAAAATGCCAAGATGAGTAAACAAAGGGCAGAGATGGCAACAAAACATACATGTAGGCATTCTATTTAGAACAAGCCTTGTGGTCTTATAGCCCCATCGATGACTCCTTTCCCACAGGTTTTAAGGGAAGCTGAGGATTACAAAAGGGTTTAGCAAAGAATCAAAAAGAGAAAAAACGGTTAAGGGAGACTAATGTAGACTAATTTGAATAATTAAAAACTGTAAGGATACTTTCTAAATTTCCAAGAAAAAATCTTATATCCCAGAGTTAAAAAATAAAAGCAACATAAGGAGGAATATCTGCTGCACGGAGTCAAAGAAAAGCTAATGTGATAGGACAATTAGTTTCAATCCAAAGAATTATCATAAAGGTCTATGAAGTTCATTCAAATTCAAAAGTCTGGTTGGCTGCTGTGGAGGGGTTTGCTACAGTTTTGGGTGTTTTTAACAGGCCTATAAGAATTTAGATACTCATAAGTGAGTGTCATTCTCATTATAAACAATATAATTGAAATTCCTGTTTGAGATATAGCTACAGAGTGAGATTCCTGATGTGTACAAAGTTGAGCTTATCACTTTCCAACTCATACTTACTATCAACAGACAGCAGATAAATTCATTCATTTTGAGAAAATTCACAAACTTATGATTATGAAATAATTTTACTTTAGCTCATTTCCATTTTTCTTAGCAGTATTTTTCTAAAGGTTAAAAATGTATGACCTATTCTTATATTCTAATGACCCCTCTGTCATCTGTCAAATGGGAACATGTGACTTTTCTATCTCCTAAAACTGCTGTGGGGAGCAATTGATGCTTATAAATTTTACAGTGTTATCAAAGTATAGTGCCTCGCAGCGTAACCGGTAGTTCAAATCTATCTACTAATTATTATTATCTGAAGGCTATGTAAGATATCTAGTAGTCACAAATAACCTGCCTCAAATACCTTAAAATCATACTTTAAATATCTACCTTAAAGGTAATTTAGAACTTGTTATACAATTTTGCCCATCATGGAGGAAAGCTTTGTTGTTCTTCTGATTCACAAATCATATCCAGTTTATTGTCATCCTATAGAAGCTTATTAAATTTATTTTGACAATTTTTTTCAGAATACTGAAGAAATATACTAAGCTATTGATGATTACAACAATTATACACAGAACCACATACCTTTTTTCCCCCTCCAAATGACCATTTTCCACACTTACCTTGCCACTAAGGACTTCTTCTACTCGCTCTTGTGGTGTCTGCCCAGCTTTTTGCCTCACTAAAACATACACTGAATTCACCTTAGGACAAGACCTCAGCAATTTTTCCAAAAGCACTTTCCCTAGGAAACCGGTAGCTCCTGTGAGGAGGACATTCTTGCCTTCATAGTATTCTGGGATTGAAACCATTTTGACCCTAAGGAAAACACAACAAATGAGCATTAGTTCAATTATTTATATTCATTTTTACATACTAAAAATTTCTTTACTTTCTTTAAAGTAAAAATTGAACTAACAAGAGAGGACTCTAACCTCTGGTTCATTGTAGTACAGTGGAAAGAACAATAAACTGCAGCTTATTTTAACCCTGTGTTTTCCCCCTGGATCACTTCAGACAAGTCACTTACCTCCCGTGGGCCTTAGTTTCTCTAGTACAGTTTGTACTAAACGATCTCTAAAAATTTCCTCCAGCAATAAGAACCCAAATCTTCATTCAACCTCAGTTAAACCCTAAACACAATTGAATGGTGTTTCTGTCTCCAAAGGGATTTATAACACTGAATAGAGGTCAGCAGCAAGACTCAATTACCTAGCTTGTGTAACATGGCCAGGTGTCATATTCACCTATCATCACCAGTTGAAACAAGAAGAGGTAACACCAAGTCCTTTCTACGTGTCTCTTAGTGATAGCATATCCAAAAGGTGTTTACATCTCCCTTTTTAAAAAGTCATAGTAAGAAATACATGGGCTGACTTACCCTCCCTACCTAAATTCCACTGAAACAACAGAAAAGATATATGAAGAAAGTGAACAAACAAAAGAACCATAATGAATGAAAAATAAAAACAGGTGCAGAAGAATTTATGCATTATATCACTAAACAAAGATCAATCACATTCAAAGCAATGCTCTGTATTGTTTATAAATGCACACACACAGGATAAAATATTAACAGATGTATGAGAGAGACAGCAATGTAGTCAGAGAAGAAAATAAGGAGCTTCAATTGTACTTATGTTTTATTTAAGCTAGGGAGTATACACATGTGTTTTATGTTAAAATTTTTCATAATTACAATCTGAAAACAAAAAATAGCTCCATTAACAAGTAAAAAGAAAAATTAAGAGAAGAAATAGAATTTCTATTAATAAAAGAAACAGATGAGACAGAATCAATAGAGAATCCATAGCAGAAGAAATAGCAACCCAAGCAAAGGAAAGGACCATAGTGAAGTGACAGCTGCCTTTACCAATCCCCTACATAGAACGTGGGAGAAAATGCCAAGCTCAGGATCAAGAAGCTGGATTAAAACAGAAGGAAATCAAAGTAATTAAAAGATTGCTCACGGAATAGCAGAGCCAATGACAGTCTTACTTCCTATATAAACTTTGGCTTCCAGGCTTATTATCTAGATCTGCTTGAGAAGAGCACCCAGCACGGGTGCTAGGGACAAAAGAGAAGGCTGACCCTGAGGTTGCTCCAAACATCCACAAATGGAGGTGGGGGAGGCAGGGGAATCAAGAGAGAGGAAACAAAAACCACCAAAAGGAAGTCTTTACAGCACTCAATCTCCAGAATAAATTTTAGGTCCTCACCCTAATCTCTCTGCTGCTGGCCCTTAAACTCATGCAGAGCTCTCCAATCAATAAGGCCATCTGGGGAAAAGCTCTTTTGGGAAAATAGACCTCAACACACTGAGAGTAAGTCAGTATCAGCTACCAAAACCAACCACCCCAGTCCTTCAGAAATATGAGTAGATAACCAAGATTACCAGACAGTTAAGAAATACTTACAAAACCAATAAGGACCAAAATGAAAAGCTATGGAACTAATTACAAAGGAAACTAAGGTAATGGTTTAAAGAGAATTTAAATTCTTAAAAATATATTCTAAGACATGCATAAGACTATTGCATTCATAAAATTACTATGAAAAAGAACAAAGATATGAAAGCATTTAGAAGTCAGAAAGTCAAGTGCACACAGAAAATCCAATAAATAAGGAGACTTCTAGAATTAGTAGCCCCCATATGAATTTAACAAGGTCACTGAATACAAGGTTTATATGGCAGGGAAAAATATATTTCTAATATTCCAACAACAAAAAAATGAAGTAAAAAAACCCCCCAAACTATGCCACTTATGACACGATCAAAAACACCAAAATCATAGAAAGTAACAAGTGTTGCGAAGATGTAGAAAAATAAGAACCCTCATACACTGCTGGTGATAATGTAAAATGTTTGAGCTGCTGTGGAAAATAGTTTGGCAGTTCTTTAAAAAGTTAAACACAGAATTTTATGACCCAGCAATTCCACTCCTAAGTATAAACCCAAAAGAACTGAAAACAGATACTCACAGGTTTATACAGGTTGAGTGAGTACCCCTTATCCAAAATGCTTGGAACCAAAAGTGTTTTAGATTTTAGAATATCTGCATTATATAATACTCACTGGCTTAAGCATCCCTAATCCAAACACCTGAAATCCAAAATGCTCCAATGACCATTTCCTTTGAGCATCATGTCAGCACTAACAAAGTTTCAAATTTCGGATTTCAAATTTTGGGGTTAGAGATGCTCAACCTGTAGGAGCACTGTTCATAATAGCAAAACAGAGCAAACAGACCACATACCAATCAACAGATGGATAAACTCTGGTATATACATAAATGGAATACTATTCATCCATAAAAAATAATAAAGTACTGATACATACTACGATATAGATGAATTTCAAAAATATCAAGTGAGGCCGGGCGTGGTGGCTCACGCCTGTAATCCTAGCATTCTGGGAGGCCGAGGTGGAAGGATTGTTTGAGCTCAGGAGTTAGACACCAGCCTAAGCAAGAGCGAGACCCCGTCTCTACTAAAAAATAGAAAGAAATTAGCTGGATAACTAAAAATATATACAGAAAAAAAAATTAGCCAGGCATGGTGGCACAAGCCTGTAGTCCCAGCTACTCGGCAGGCTGAGGCAGTAGCATTGCTTGAGCCCAGGAGTTTGAGGTTCCTGTGAGCTAGGCTGATGCCATGGCACTCTAGCCCAGGAAACAGAGCAAGACTGTCTCAAAAAAAAAAAAAAAAGAAGAAGAAGAAGAAAAATATCAAGTGCAAGAAGTCAGATACAAAACGTCACATACTGTATGACTCCATTCCTAAGAAATATCCAAAACAGATAAATCCACAGTGGCAAACCGGTGGTTGTCAGGGGCTATGGCACAGGGCAGTAGGGAGTGGAAAGAAACTGCTTAAGGGGTTTTACTTTGGAGTGATGGAAATGTTTTGGAACTAGACAGGAGGTGGTGCCTGCACGACATTGTGAATGTACCAAATGCCACTGAATTGTTCACTTCAATGGTGCTATGATTCGAATGTGTCCCCTCCAAAATGGAGGTATTGCCAATGTGATACCATTAAGAAGAGAGGCCTTTAAGAGGTGATAGGGTATACAGGCTCCTTCCTCATTAATGGGATTAAGGCCCTTATAAAAGAGGCTTCAGGCAGCATTTGGCGAGCTTGTTTTCTTGCCCTTCCACTTTCTACCACGTGAGGACAACAATGTTCCTCTCCAGAAGATTCAACAAGGCATCATCTTGGAAGCAGAGAACAGCCCTCACCAGACAATTGAACCCACCAGCACCTTGATCTTGGACTTCCTAGCCTCCAGGACGGTAAGCAATAAATTTCTGTTCTTTATAAATTGTCCAATCTAAGGTATTTTGTTACAGCAGCACAAAACTGACTAAAACAAATGTTTATTTTATATTATACAAATTTTACCTCAATAAATTATTTGTTAAATGCCAACAATTAGAAATAAATATAAAAGATATATAAGACCTGTATTCTTAAAACTATAAAATATTAAGAGAAATTAAACAGTATCTAAATAAATAGAGACATATATACTATATTCCTAGATTGGAAGACTTGATATTATAAAGATGACAATTATCATCCTTAGATTCAATATAATCCCAATCAAAATCTAAGCTCTTTTTGTCTTTGTATACAGAAACTGAGATTCTAAAATGTTTATGAAAGTGCAAAGGGCCAAGAATAGCGAAGACAAACATGAAGAATAAAACGCTAGAGAACTTATATTACCATATGCCATGATGTATTATAAAGCTACAAGAATGTGGTATTGGGACAAGGAGAGAATAGTGCAGTCAATTAACCATACAGGAAAAGTTAATTTTGACCTCTACCTCCCACTATAAACAGAAATGCATTCCAGACAAACTGGAGATCTAAATGTGAAAAGTAAAACAATTATGTTTCTGGTAGGCAAACATTTCCTAAATAACACATTGCTAAACAAAAAGGAAAACATTGGCTGGGCATGGTGGCTCATACCTGTGATCCCAGCACCTTGGGAGGTAGAGGTGGGAGGATCCCTTGAGGCCAGGAGTTCAAGACCAGCCTGGGCAACATAGCAAGACCTTGTCTCTACAAAAAATAAAAAAATTAGCCAGGTGTGGTGGTGTACACCTATAGTCCTAGCTACCTGGGAGACAGCCAGGAGGAGTGCTTGAGCCCGGGAGTTGGAGGCTACAATGAGCTGTAATCACGCCACTGCACTCTACCCTGCCCTGGGCAACAAATCAAGACCCTATCTCAAAGAAAAAAAAAAAGAGAAAGGAAAATATAGATAAATTGATGATACTAAAATTAAGTTCATCCTAATACATTATTAATAAAAATAAAAGACAAACCAAAGTAAAAGATGTTTGTAATATATATATAATGAAAACAGATTAATATACAGAATATGTAAAGAACTCCAAATCAATAGAAGAAATAAACCAAAAGAACAATGGCCAAGGTTTATATATGCTATCCCAACTTAACTTTGAACAGAGCCCCCTTTCTCAAAAGTATCCCAGTTTACACAATAAACTATATGGTTACCCTAATATAACCTGATTCAGGTGTGAGACTATTTCAAGATTTCAATGACTAAAAGTCTAACTAAAACTATATAGCGCAACATTTCAAATGCTGTGGCACTGTGGTGTGTGCCTGTAGTCCCAGAGACTTTGGAGGCTGAGACAGGAGCACTACTTTAGCCCAGGAATTTGAGACCAGCCTGGGCAACATGGTGAGGCCCTGTCTCTTTAAAAAAAGTCCAAATGTTAATAACTTCATACAAGAGATATGAAGAATAATTCTGCATCAATATACCTAACAAATCCAGTATATGTTAAATAGTGTACTGAGAACATAACCTAGAACCAGTTATCTAATTATCTGAGCTTCATCTTTCTCTTATATAAAAATTTATTCAATAAATATTTATTAAGGTACTTACTAGATACAGTACCAGAAAGTTTTCCATAGGTATACATGTACATTTAAGACAGAAGATGTTAAGCAGTTTTCCCTCTAATAACTGAGGACTTACAGCCTGAATATGTGATGGTTCAACCCCCCCAAAAAAAAAAAAAAATCACAACTCTGTACTTAACTTCCTTCATTTATCTGCCCTACCAAAACTTAGCCAGCAAAATCTGTTAATGCCAAACAGAAAATGTTTACCAAACTTAATTCTCTCTCCTCAAATGTAACAGTATAAAGTTTGCTAGCTAAACTTTATGCTATTAAATATAACAGTACATACCACAGTGCCTGGCTTAACATTTGAACTTCTATGCTCTTTAAGACTTTTCAGTCATTGAAATCTTGAAATAGTCTCAGACCTGAATCAGGTTATACTAGGATAACTCATTGTACTGAGAGGTGCAGAATGAAACTGCTTCTTACCAGTCTCAGGCAACTATTTCAAAGCAATTTACAATACTGCACTTGACTAGTCTTTAAAAGAAAAATCAAGAAGAAAAAAAGTATAAAAATAGCTTTTTTAAAAAGGCAGCTTTTCAGTGCCCAAAAATGAGAATTCCTTGCCTGTATTAGATCTAAAAACAACACAAATCAATTAATATAACTTTTAATATAATGTCTCTGGTTGTGTCAGGTGCTTGCTAAGTAGTAAGACAAATGTGAACAAGCATATGGGGAGTAGGATATGGGGAAAGGAATGAGAGGCAATTTCATGGGCCAGCCAGGTAGAATAACAACAGTTTTAAAGACTCACTAGTGATGAGAAAAATACATAGTAGAGGGAACAAAAAAAAAGAAAAATTTATTAAGCACAAACTCTTATCTTTGATGCCTTCCAACAAGTCTCCTTAACAACTTTTCTTGCCTATGGTCACTCAGCACACATATATAGGCAGAGTCAAATTTGAACCAGTATCTTTTAAGCAAATCCCATGTTTATAGAAGGCATAAAAAGTTTCTACATGCTCTTTAGTGAGGTAAAGGCATCAACTCACATGGACTGAGTGTGCAACACTAGAAGACAAGTTCAGAGAAGGTGAACAGGTTAGAATAAATTATCTCAAAGGTCCTATCCAGTTCTAAGGGTTTATGATTCACTACCAGAGGACAGAACAGCAGTTTTCATTACAAGGTCTTCTCAGCTTTTACTAATTGCATATAATGGACAAGAATCTGCTCCACACAAAATTTTAATGTACGAAATAAGGGAATTTCTAGCTGAAGAATCCTTAAAAATTCCACATTAAAAGTTCATGGACCAAACTGGTAACACAATATAGATGTTTAACTGTTAACTAGTTCAGGCAGATACTTAAACAGTTAAAATTCAAAGGCAATTAGACTTTACCACGATTTCCCTGAGGGCCATTTCCAGAGGCAGACAATAAGAAACAGAAAATACAAGAGGTCTATTGTCAAACTTAGGACAGGACTCAGAAGACAATCCAGGGGCACTTAATTACTGCTGCTATCAATTTGAATAAAAAGGTATCATTCTGAGGTTACGAAATAAGTACATATCAAAGATCAGTGGATTTATTTCCAACCCCACCCTACCTGACCCACTGAAAGAGCTTACCTAGACAGAATCACTTATTGGAATATTAAAAACAAAAACCAGGCCGGGCGCGGTGGCTCACGCCTGTAATCCTAGTACTCTGGGAGGCTGAGGCGGGTGGATAGCTCAAGGTCAGGAGTTCAAGACCAGCCTGAGTAAGAGCGAGACCCCGTCTCTACTATAAAATAGAAAGAAATTAACTGGACAACTAAAAATATATGTAAAAACTTAGCCGGGCATGGTGGCACATGCCTGTAGTCCCAGCTACTCGGGAGGCTGAGGCAGAAGGATTGCTTGAGCCCAGGAGTTTGAGGTTGCTGTGAGCTAGGCTGATGCCACGGCATTCTACAGCCCAGGCAACAGAGTGAGACTCTGTCTCAAAAAAAAAAAAACTTCATTTCAATTCATTGGTAGAATTAATAGTTTAAAGAGATTCCTTATTGAATTCATATACTATGCTAACCCTCTTCCTTTATTTATGGCAATATTTTATAGCACCAGATATTTGCAAATATTTATGGCAATATTTTATAGCACCAGAAGCTGTAAATAAATCATTACAAATATATGGTAAAAATGTCAATATTTGCAGTTAAAAATAGGAATAGCTTATAAAGATAAACTTTAAATAAGATTGGTGTTGAGTTTTCTACCATACTTTGTGGGTAGTTTGAGTCAAAATAATCAATTATATAAAGCAGATGACCATTTGTATTTAGTTAGACATTTTTTTCCCTAAAGGACTAATCTTAATAAAATAACTATGTTCTTTCTCCAAAATATGTATAATTAGCTTTCTAAACAAATCTTGAAATATTCACCACTGTAATCTAAAGGGAATCTACACACTATAAAGTTCACACCAAAATGAGTAAAATGAGGTGCAACCACACACACGCATTTAAAAAGCATGAAATGCAATGTTTGTAGTCTCATGCTTTCATGTGGTTTCCAAACCCTGACAAACCTGGCTCAGATTGGTGTTTCTTTTTCGGTAACGGTTTGTCATCACTTATTGTACCATTCACCTTTTTCTGCTGGTCTTCCCATGTAACTTCTAGTATCAATAAAAAAAAAATATATCAAAGCTTACCAGAAATATTAGATAATGTGCATAACAAGAACCTAAAAATATTTCAGGGATCTAAAGTTTTTTAAAGACATTTTCCCTAAATTCTCACATAAGCCATGTAATACACAGTTAACATTTGAAATATAGGAGTGTAACATTATTTGATATTTTAATAGAATTAAAAATCTAAAGCACTAAAATTTACTTCCAGCATATTCCAAAATTTATTTTCAATAAAATGAATGGAGTCAAGGTATGAAGAAAATTATAATTAAAATGGCTTGACAAAGGTCTTACTTGATAAATAACAACATACTAATTTATTTTAGACATAATCATTTTACTAAACATTGTTTTACTGTGGTGAAATAAAATGTTTATATGGAATTATAACAGAGAAATTTTTATATACATCAAGAGAAAATTTGTAAATATATTTCAATCATATTTAGCACCTTTATAAAATGACAGAAAAATTTATATGCTATGAGATTATTTCAATAAAAATCTTGATAAAGGAAGACAAAGACATTTAGAAGTAACAGTTTAGTATCATTGAATATGAGTTACCTGGCTTATCTACAATTGTCTAGAATATTTCTAGTATGGTGTAAGATTCATTCATTTAACAAACATATATTCAGCACCTCCTATAATACAAGCATGTTTAGGTACTGGGATATAACAGAAAATAAAATAGGGAAAAATTCACACTCTCATAAAGTTGATATTTCAGTGAGAGAAAGAGATTATAAGCAAGATAAGTAAGTAAAATACATTGTGACTTAGATATTGATAAGTGCTAAAAAGACAAGAACTTAAGGAAGCTTGGGAGTCAGCCATATGGTTATTTGCAGAGAGCACATTCCACGCAGAGGAACAGCATATGCAAATGTCCTGAGGTGGAAGCATGTATGTCATGTTCCAGAAAAGCATAGAGGATACTATGGCTGGAGCAGAATGAACAAAGGAAAAAGCAGTAGAAAATGAGGTTAAAGTGGTAATAGAGATGAAAGTTGGGGGAATGCAGATCATGTAGGGCCTTGTAGGTCATGTGTCAAAAGATTCATTGGCCAGCATTTAATCTTATTTTCATAGTAGCATTCATAAATAATTACATATTTCATCACTTATCTTTCTTTACATTTATGTTTCTAAAGCTATACTATGAGTCAAATAAATAGTTACTGTCCATATATATTTTAATCCCTACAAAGTTTCACTATGCTATACTATATGGAATACTCTGGTACCTTATCCACCTTTGGCCATATATGGTGTAATATGAACATATTTTATAATATTTAGCTAAGCAAAACATAACTGGGAAGATAAAACCATTGTCCAAAATGGAAAAAATATGCTATACTGCTACATTAAATATAGATGATTTGAGATATAATGTTATATTTGATTACTTTTAATACTGGAAGTGACTACACAAAGTGGAAGAGTTTTCCAATTCCTAGATCGGAAATAAATGCAATTAATAATACGAAACGTAATTCCGGTCCAAGACAAACTGGCCACTGCAATGAAATAAACAACTTACTTTAGGAGTATTAGTTACACGTGGGTGTATAGTTTGTACCCTGATTTTACAACTGGTAAATAGTCTGATAAAGATATAATGTAGAATACACAAATGTTAATCTGGATAAAGATGCTATATTTCAATCAACTACTAGTGGAAATGGAAATCTTAAAACCCTGAGAGAATATAAAAATTTTCTGATAAATTTCACTAGTTTTCTTTAGTCATAAGAATGAGAGAATCATCTGCTCCTTGATCAAAGTTAATCTGAAGTTACACAAAAAATAAGAGACTAATTTCCCTATTTGGGAAAAATAATGAGCTTATCAATAATAAAGTATTTGTTGATTCTCAATGAACTGCACTTTTGGTTATTTAACAATAAATAATATGAAAGATTTTATAAGCATTACAGAGTTGTTTCTAAAATCAAATGGTACATAGTCATTTTGAAAACCTGTTTCACCTGTCACCTGTCATCAGCCTGTGATGCTCCAAAAAAATAAAACACATGCTACCTTATTAAAAGATTGAGTGTGCAGAAAAAGAAACAGCTTATTTTGAAAATAACATATCTAAACTAGTAGAATCTTCTGAGGCATGGAGAAAAAAACTTTAAAATACAACATGTTTAATTTTTAAACACTTTCTTTGAGGTGATTAACATTTTAATTTTAATTGAAGATAATTGTTTATAGAGTCACTTGTATTGGCAGAGTGAAATAAGCAAATATTTACTGAAAAGCATTTATATGCCAGTAACAAAAAAATTCCAATAACTGTAAGTTTATAAATTCCAACCAATATAAACAATAAACGGACAAAATCAAAATTATCAGTGATTGATAGAAAAGGTAATAGATGTTACTCTACTAAGACAGGAAAGATGGCTTTTGGGAACATTTCTGCCACTGATTAGGTATATAACTTTTGGCAAGTTTCATAACCTCTCTGGCTTACAGATTTGTTATATTTGATGTGAGAAAAATAGTTTTGAAAATCTCTAAGGCTATTTCCAGCTCTAAAATTACATAGTTGCTCTAGCTTCTTATGATCCTAGATAAGTGAAATTAGATTTTAGGGAAGAGTAAGTATAATGGAGATGATGAGATTGAGGCACTGAGAGTTTAGAAGATTTTCTAAAAGTTATAATGATGGCTGCTATTAAACTCTATATTGAAACCTGATGTCTATTTTTAAACAGAATTAAAGTCATAAAATGAACAGAATTGACTACTGATTCAATAATTCATTTATCACTCAAAGAAACAATGCTAAGAGCTACCATAACTATCCTTCTGTGAATTTATAGCTCATATAATTAAAATAAAGCATTAAAGTAATTAAAAACAAACTAGTTCATCATCAGGAAAATGCTGAAATTGTTTGAAAGTTGTTTTAGTTACAATAAACAAAAATAGCAAAATGGCAAAAATATGCCTGAGCACACAATGCCCTACAGAGCCTGTTCTATTAAAGGACTATTATGGTAGCTATTGAAAAATAGAATATTCTTCTCAATGTAAAATAGTAAAGACCTTAGAATTGAAACTTAAGTACAAAGTGCTAGGCCATGATATTTCATACCTACTACCAAAAGGTAAAAAGTGAGATGTATAATGTAATTTATTGCTAAGTATTACTTTGAAAAAATATGTGAATCTGCTCAGATGCAAACTAAGAACCATTCTAGTACAAAAAAAGTTTGCTCTAGAGTATAAATTTTTTTTTACCTAGATTCTTATTGAGTATCTTAAAATTTCATTGAGAAAATATTCAGTGGTAAACCTAAGTTTCTTAAATGGCATATAATTAAAATGGCATATAATTAGAAGTTGTTTATCTGTTTTTGAAATTCAACAAAATACAGAGGAACAATCTCTAAGATTTGAAATTCCTAAACTATCATTCTATTTACCCTCATCTTTGTAGATGAAAGCTTGATGAATGATTTTAAAAATATTAGATAATTTGAAGAATAATGATGCTCATGAAACCTAACTATGAGATGATTTTTTTGTAGGTCATATTTAAGAAAACCACATGTCTATAAAGCAACTATATTCTGGCTAGTCTTCGTCATGTAGTCAAGTCTATATCAACATTACAATTTAAAGAGCACAAATTCCTATATTAGCAAGATTACATTTGTATAATATGTTCAAATGCACTTTCACATATGGCATTACATTTGACCCTATAAAACACAGAAAGGATCTTCTAGCACATGGCTATTACAGGTGAAAGAATAAAGAGCTAATTAATAAGGATAAGAACGGAAAAATTTATCTAGTTTACAGTTTCACATTCATTACCTCACTTGATTCTCAAAGTAGCATACTGAGAAATGACATAAATAAGCAAAGATTTCTGTCTCTCAGATGAACTAACTTGAGTCAAGGGCGTAGAGTTACACAGTTGGCACATTGTAAAGACAGGCCCTGAGCCAAAGTTCCAAAACCTGTGCTCTTTCTCTTGTACCAAATCACCTTTCTAAGATTAAGTTACTTTCAACAATGAAGAGAAAAAACTGGCTTAAGGATTGTATTCAGGAAGTCAACAATGACATGGTTTCTAACAACGGCTAAATTTGCAGAAAGGTCTGAGGTGAAAGGGAGTTATTTCCTAAATCTGATTAGTCACTTGAGACTTTGGAAGTATAGAAGACATAAGATAAGTAAAAGAAAAAGAAAAGTAAAATACAGAGGAAAGACCACTAGGAATGAAAGGCAAGTTCAGGAAAAGAAATTAGAAAATATGCATTTACAAGTATTTAACTTCTCCAAGGGATTCACTTAGGTTTGTGAAATATGAATGGAGAGAGAAAATCTTAAATGCATTCCTTCCTCTTTATTCCAGTCCCTGCTCTAGTTTAGGCCATCAAATACTGGGCTACTGAAACATTTTAAGTGGACATACGTCTTCAGTCTCTTCTCTTTAAAGTCCTTCCTGCTCCTGTCACCAAGTTACTATTCTATAATAGAGATGTGATTGAATGCCCATCTGCTCAAAAACATGTGACAAAACCCTTGCTATTTTAAAGTATCCCTGAATCTCTCACATATTAATTTTGGACACATGGTCATTTGTCTAAGTCGGGAGAGAATAATGTATTTGGGAAATATCCACCAACTCCACTATAAAATCCATTCCTATCTAGATTTGATCAAATTTTGAAATTAAGATACAAGTACTAATATTCTCCTTGCCCTAAAAGCATTCATTAGAATACAGAGAGGAAGGAAAACAAAGCCAAGATTTTCCATCCCTGTCCATACCCTATCACCCTGAGCGGTATCCAATACCTAGAATGCCTACAGAAGCACACATCCATTACAGAGACTGTTAAAATTACTTTAGGTTCCTTGGCAACCTAGTTTATAGTTTTTGTTTTTCTTTTTTCTCCTCTCTGTCCTTCCTTTTTTTCTTCCTCCCTCCCTTCCTGATACATTAAAAACTGTTTTCTTTCACTGAATGAGTTTCTCCTTCTTTCCTTCTCTCCCTCCCCTCTCTTTCTCTTCCTCCCCTTTCTCCCTCCATCCTTCTTTTCCTTTCTTTCTTATTTATAAGTTTATCTATATTAGAAATAATGCAGGAACTACACATTAAAGGAACAAAATATTTTTCTTTCCATCTTATTGTGTAACTTTAGGATGATAGGCTACAGGCGGGAATGGAGGAGATCTTGGCTTTGTTTTCTTTTCTCTCTGTATTCTCATGAATTCTTCTACTATTTAGTCTATAATCCTGACAGTGAATTAATCACTAAGAGCCAATTAGGAGGTTGTAACTGTTAAGTCTTCAAAGCCAAACAAAATTAACAAACAATAACAACATAAACAATAAATTGGAAACAAAACTATCTGAGACTTTAGACTATACAAGCCACATCTCCAAAACCTGTTACTGTCTGTTATTATAAAAACCTTGTAAGATACTTTACTTTACAAAAGAGGAAACTCAGATCCAGAGAAATTAAAAGACTTACCAAAGGTTATAATGCTTACGAGTAGAACTGAGCTTAAGACCCAATTATCCCACTTCTAGTTCTTGAGACACTATGAAACTTGAAAAGTCCTAATGTATTAAATAGTTCTCTGACTTAGAGAAAAGTATTCTAAAATTTTACATATTGATTTTTATATGTGCATTGAAATATGTACACATACATTAGCACATCATGAAATAACTTATACTGTAATCTAATTCTATTTATATCCACTCTGGTATTGTATTTTTCCTTATTTGATCAAGAAGAGCACCAAAAATAGCACCAAGATTACTAATTTCCAAAAAACTACTAAACTATACAGTCATGTATTACTTAATAGCAAGGATACATTCTGAGAAACACGCTGTTAGGTGATTATATCATTTTGCGAACATCATAAACCGTACTTACAAAAACCTAGATTATCTAGCCTACTACACACCTAGGATATATGGTATAGCCTGTTGCATCTAGGCTACAAACCCGTACAGCATGTTACTGTAATGAATACTTTAGGCAACTGTAACAAATGGTAAGTATTTGTGCATCTAAACATAGAAAAGGTACAGTAAAAATACATAACCTTAAGGGACCACTGTCATATGTGTGGTCTATTGTTGACCAAAGTCTCATTATGTGACACAGAACTGTATATATATGGAATAAATGGTTCAGGATAATCATAATCAGACATAATATGACTTTAAAAGCAAAAGTTTTAGATTTTATGTTGAAAATCGAAAATTATACCAAGACATCACAAACAAATTATAGTAATAATAGCTAACATTTATATAGTAATTATTATGTGACAAGTATCATTCTAAGCAATTTAAATATACTAGATTATTTAAGAAAGTAAATTTATAGCGTATCTATACAGCAAGTAGTATTATTTAGAACAAACAGAATTTTTCATTATCACCCTTCTAAGACTCTACCACATCTTTTAGCATCCTTCTTCCCTTACTTAATTTCCTCCATTCACTAGCTTCCTAAGAAGATTTGCATGTGATAATAGCTTAGGATAGTGCCCTCAGGAATAAGCTGCATTTCAGTGTTCTAGAAAGACTAAAAGCTTTTTATTATTAAAATAAGCCATTAGAGAATAGCAGAATATGAAATACTACGAAAGGTAATGGGAGAAATATTTGGGGCTGAAAACCTACCCAGAACCCCTCAAAACTTATATCTTTATAAAACTGACCCTGTGTATGTATTACAATCTTAACATACTTTATGTAAATTATACATTATAGAATTTTACCAGCTATGTTTTATTTGTTTTCATTATATTTTTCCTTGAGAGCTCACCAATGCAGGAAATATACCTTATTCATCTTTGTATCCTCAATGACTCTCTAGCACATCACACTTAAAACAGCAAGTATTAGTTAAATCGATGTACACCTTTAGCTAATGTCTAAAATTTTTTAAAAAATAGTTGAAGCCCATGCAGGAAGAACGCTATTTATCTGAAGGGTCATGGTATGTAAAAACATGAGAGTCTAGACTAGAGATCTACTACTATTACTACTATGTGGACTAAACAAAGTTATCTTCTAGAATTTTGCTCTTTTATCTAGAAAGGAAAGCATTTTTATTAAAAGATCTATATGGTCCCTTCCAAATCCAAAAGTCTTCGACTTGCAATCTAGGAGCTAAGTCACAGTATACTGATAGATATCTTGGTAAAACTACAGGCATATGGCTCAGGGCCAGGTGGCCCTAAATAGCAAAGTGGAAGATCTAGATTTAGAATACAAAGAGTGAACACAAAGTTTTCCACATATCCTTCATGTATTCCGTTCCCTGAACTCTCCCCTAAGCACCAGATTTTTATTTATTTTCTTTCCTTTACAGCCAAACTCACACTGTCTCCATTTCTCCTCTTTTGAATCCACTCTAATCAGCCTTTTAGCCTTTACCACTCTACCAAAACTGCTCTTAATGGAAGTCAACATGGCGGCTTCCTACTTGTTAAACATGGTCGTTGTTTAACACTCTTGATAATTCTCTCCTCCTTCAAGTACTTTCTTAACTTGGATCTCTCCTCCCACTTTTTCAGTCTCTTGCTGCTTCATCTTCCCAACTTCTAAATATCAGAGTGGTTCAGCTCATACTCCTGGAACCTCATCTTAGAGCTATCTACACTTGTCCTCTTGGTTATAACCAATCTCATGGTGGTAAACTGCTTTTTATAAGAATGATTTCCAAACTTGAAGCTATAGTCCAAATCTCTAATCTGAAATCCAGACCATATTTACAACTGCCTTTTTGACATCTTTATTTGTATATCTCTATTATTTGTGCATCTCTAACTTACCATATCCAAAAGCTGAACACCTGATATTCCCACTATGTCTACTCTCAAGTTTTTCCCCTGTATCAACAGTTAATAGATAAACCATTTTTTTCTAGCTAGTCAGGTGAAAAACTTGGATGTCATCATTGAATCTCCCTTTTTCTTTTATCCTGTCAGGAAATTTTGTTGACTCTATCTTCAATATCCATTCAGAATCCAAATACTTTACTCACATCACTCTGGTCTAAGCTGCTATTACCTCTTTCCTGGATTACTGAAAAACTTCGTAACAATTCTTCCTGTTTCCATTCTTAATTCCTCAAGCTATTCTTAACAATTAAAATGATCTTACTAAAAAAGAACTGGTGCTGTCACTTTAATCAAAATCTTCCCATTTCACTCAGCAAAAACCAAAAGCTTAACAATGATCTACTAGATCACAGCCTCAGTTACCTTTCTGACTGCACCTACCACTTGCTCACTTCTCAGCTCCCACACTGACCTCTTCACTGTTCCTTGAACAAGTCAAGCGTGCTTCCATTACGGGACCTTCACATTTGCTGTTCCCTCTGCCAGGAATACTCTTCTTTCAGAACTTCGCATGGATCATTCCATCACTTTACTCAGTGCTCTGCTCAAATATTACCTAGACGGGTGTACTTCTCAAAATACATTATCAAAAATAATTTACTCTACTCTCTTGAATACTATCTATACTCTTATTCTGACTTATTTTTCTTCTTTGCCCTTGTCAATCTCTGAAATTACCTTATTTATTCTTTAATTAATTATTTGTCTCCTCCGATAAATATAAGAACTACGAAGGCAGGGATCTTGTTGGACATGTACACTGGGCTCCGGCACTCACAACAGAGCCTGGAACATAGTAGGTCCTGGAACATTACTTGTAGAAAGAAGGAATAAAGAAATGAAAAAAATTATGGGTGCTAGAAACTCACTAATTATGCTGCTCTTTGAGTTTTAATTTATAGCTATATGCTTTATGGAATAAGTACAATCTCTTTTTATTGGAGGTGTGAAGAGCCAATGTATCAAAATGGACTGACTTAGGTAGATGTTAATTTGAGAACTCAGCAACCAATTAATTACATGTACCACAGAATTTGACCTTAACACAAGGTTAATGGAGTTGTCCTGGCTGACTGATCACATACTCACTAATTGAAGAGCAATGGATACTATGTCTATTCCAAAATTATATGTGGGTACTTCATAGCAAGATGTAGATTAAAGCTGCCTTCATTATTTTCTCCCTTTTTATTTTAAATCAGAAGATAGGAAGGTGGTAAGTCTATCACTCTACTCAATGCTTGGACATTTCTAGCACATGGTCACATCTGTAATCCATAGCTATATATTGTTTACCTTGAATATATAAGTAGATGGAAAATAGTAGACACTTCCAGTATCCCTCTCACCTCTAGAATTCTCTCTGATCCACAAATATGCTTGAACCAATTCAAAAACTCCAACCTATACTTATTCATGAACTGTACTGTGATATTTAAAATAAACAGTAAATAAAAAGCTATTCTCCCAAAAAAAGATAACAAATGGAAAAATGAGATAACTAGACTTAATTATAGGTAATGATCAACAGATTAAAGACAAGTTAGCATATGTCAAATATATACAGATTTCTAATCTTTCAAAATTTTATTCAATAATATCCTTCTAGGTTCAAGTATATCATTTGTAGGCTCAGTTTATATAATAATAGTGGTGTTTTGCAGTAGAGTGAATTTTTATATAAATGATAAAAAATAAATTTATAATGAAAGTGAGTAACTGAGGTTCTGATAATCATTGTCAGTAGAAACCTTTACATGCAAGATCAAAGGAATTAATAACAAAGCAGAGTAGTCTGGAGGTGAAGATTTGACAGTACTCAAGACCAACCAGAGGTGAGGAAAACAAGAAAACCTACCCAGGGTACTTTCTGAGTTAAAATCTTTAGCCTAGTAAGCGCATATGAAACAGATACTAGCTCAAAACATTTAATTGCACTTAAATACAAAATGGCATTAAATGTTCTTAAAACTTGTTGCACTCTAATAACTGAATATTTGGGAAGATATAATTACTCTTTCAGATCACTGATATATATGTAAGCACCTATCAAAATTTCCTTTCATAGGTACTAAGCAAAAATCATTGAGGTCACCAAAAAGATAAATATTACAAATATGTAAATACACATTGGAGCACATTTAAATTTGTATTGTTTTGTGGATAATACTCATATTTACATATGATTCAATTTTATTTATTTTGTTGTATTATTTTCACCTTTTAAGTTATATCTTAGCACATATGTTAATGAATAAACACTCCACAGTAAGAAAAACTATAAATTCATTTTAGTGTTAAACAGATCTTACAAGTAACATTGTATACATTATTTACAAAAGATGAAGACAAGGAAGAATATGTCCAAGACTAAAGTCCATTTCAACTAAAATACTGAAGCACAGAACTACTCAATATCTTAATTTGGCCCAAAAACAAGAGCCAAGTTTTCTAATATAGAAAAGAATGTTGCTTTTTTTGATGCAATTGTTTTAAAATGCTGACATGCTAAATCAATGTGTGTTGCCATATTTGATAATCAATCACTGCAAAACATACACAGTCCTACTATTTTGATAAAATTTACTTATGGTAGATTACAGAATTAAGTCAGCAATAATTATAGGAAAACCAAACATAAGTATTAAAATCAATTATCTTTTTACCGTCCCAGGCAATATTCATGTGTATAGAACTATGAAATGTATAAAGCCTGTAGAACTACAAAATGTATAAAGAGTATAGAACTATGAAAAACACACAATCATAAAGACTCATTTAATATTATTGTTGAACTTATAATTAAGTTTGTTTCATTTTCTACTTTAAAAATCTGCTTTAAAACATTTTTAAAATAATACAATCTTACAACAATTTCTGGATTGAAAAATATCTATGTTGTGTTTTTCTAAATGCATGACAACATAACCACCACTATTTTCCCCAGATCCTTGCCCTTTAACATCATCAGTAAAGCAAATCTTCTGATTTTAATGCCATACATTTCAATAAAATAGGATTGTACCTGGATCCTTAAGTATTTTGAAGACTAATTTCATATTCAGAAATTTTAAAGAACCAGAATACACATTTTAAATGTTGGATAATTTAAATTGGGACTAATACTTGTATTTATGCTTATTTAATTTAAGAAAGCATATTCAAGCACATTACAAATGTCAATATGAAATGTCTAATATATAGAAAGGCAATATTAACTTCATTTTAGACTTGCCTTTTTTCCCATTATTAGGTGGGATTGGTGTTTCTCCCTCATTGTCTTTATAACATTGAAAACAGACAACAGTGATTAATAATTAAGGTCATTAACAACCCAAATAAAAACCAAGCACATCAAAAAAGATGCAATCACACACTAGGAAAACAAACCCATGCACTAAATATGACACCTCACATTAGTGAACACAAGAGTAAAATACATAATTCCTATCCTATAGGAAAAGTGATAAAACAAACATAAGGAATATAAAAACATTATAGTATATAATATTATATTGTTTATATTATAGTTATACTTTTATGATAATGTAAGAATTGATGCAACTTTATAATTAATTTTGAGAATAAAACACAAGCAACAAACTGGTTCAACAAACGAGCTTCTTTACCTTAATGAATATAAAATAAATAAAAATGGTATTAACTATTGCTAAAGTCCCAAAACTAATGGTATCCTAAAAATAACTTTACTGTGGAAGCCAATTCATGAACAGTTTAAAAAGTTTCAGTATTTGCATGGACCAGTATAAGATATAAAGGAATGGGTGAATAGGAAAACATTAATGGAACAGCTTAATAAAAATGAAATTCATTCCTAAAAATGTTATTCTTATATCATTTCAGGAAAGTGGAAATTGTGTGACATTCTAGTAATAAGAACACTACATATTTGGAACAGAAATAGTTATACTTGTCTATAGATATGCAATTAAACTCGCATTGTTTCTGGTATCAGATGTGTTCCAGTGATATTTTTCATTTTAATGACATTAATAAGTTACTGAAAATTAGCAATTTCAGCTTAAGATGTTTTCAGTTTTAAAACCTACAAATTCCACTGATAGAATGTATTATACTATGAACATACATCTCATGTACCATATGCATAATGGTATTGCTTTCACACCATGGTAAGGAGAGAAAAAAGGCACATAAAGTACACACTACTATTCATTAATAAAAAGTGATGATCAGTTAAACACTTGATAAAATTAAAAATATTCTGCATTACCTTTGTGGAAAAGAATTTGGAGATTCCTCAAAGAGCTAAAAATAGAATTACCATATGATCCAGCAATAGCATTATTAGGCATCTACCCAAAAGAGCATAAGACATTCTATTATAAAGACATCTGCACACGAATGTTTATGGCAGCACAATTCACTATTGCTAGGTGGTGGAAACAACCCAAGTGCCCGTCAATTCATGAGTGGATTATTAAAATTTGGTATATGTTTACAACGGAATATTACTCAATTTTAAGAAACGACAGTGAGCTAACACCGTTTATATTATCCTGGATTAAGCTTAAGCCCATTATTCAAAGTGAGGTGACACGAGACCCGAAGAACGGGCCCCACTTGTACTCACCATCAAATTGGTTTTGACTGATTGACCCTGTGGTGCTTAAATGGTGGTAATGTTCACTGGGGATTTTGGGGGTAGGGGGCGGACCCACATCCAGGGGATGTGGTGAGCACTGTGAAGGGGAGGGGCATGCTTGAAGTGTATTTGGGGATGGGTATTAGGGGTCTCAATGGGGGGTGGGAAATCCTCTAAAACTGATTTATGTGAATAGCTGTACAACTTGGTAAATTTACTA
>CAUYRT010107917.1:0-20503 GCA_963574885.1 Lepilemur ruficaudatus
TTTTTTTTGAGACAGAGTCTCACTCTGTTGCCCGGGCTAGAGTGCCGTGGCATCAGCCTAGCTCACAGCAACCTCAAACTCCTGGGCTCAAGCAATCCTGCCTCAGCCTCCTGAGTAGCTGGGACTACAGGCATGTGCCACCATGCCCAGCTACTTTTTTTTTCTGTATATTTTTAGTTGGCTAATTAATCTTTCTATTATTAGTAGAGACGGGGTCTTGCTCTTGCTCAGGCTGGTTTCAAACTCCTGACCTTGAGCAATCCACCCACCTCGGCCTCCCAGAGTGCTAGGATTACAGTCTCGAGGCTTATTTTTAATTACAGTTATTAAGACAGGGTAGTTTTGGTACAAATACAAGTAGATCAGTGTGGCAAAGATCGCAGAAAAGACCCATGCAGATGACGCGGAGGTGCAGTAGAGCAGTGCAGAAAGGACTGTCATAAATGGTGCCTGGAGAGTTGGATATCTAGATGGAAAACCGTAACACTTGATCCCCACTCCACATAATACACAAAAACCAACTGCACATGGGTAACAGAAATAAATGTGAGAGCAAACCAGTAAAGCTCTTGGAAGAAAGTCTGAGAAAATAACTTTATGGGTTAAAGATAGTGAAAGTTTCTTAAACAGGATACAAAGAGTACTGATCTTGAAGAAAAAATGGATAAATTTGACAAATAATAAATTAAATACCTCTATTTGTCAAAAAAAAATCACTAAAAGAATGAAAAGAAACGCTATGGCATAGAAGAAGATATTTGGAACATATATAATTAAAAGGACTTACATCTAAAAGTATAAAGAAGATCTATAAATCAGTAACAAGAAGATGGCAACCCACTAAAAACTGACAGAAAACAGGCAGTTTACAAGTAGGGAAATCTAAATGGCCAATAAACATAAAAAGTGTGTTAAGCTCATTAGTAGTCAGGAAAATGAGAATTAAAATCTCACTGAGATACCACTGGACACTCATCAGAATGGTTGGACTTAAAGGATGTAGTGATACTAATGGTTGGTGAGGAGACGGAGCCAACTGATGAGAGTGTACAGTGGGTGAGCCAGTTTTGAAATTGTTGGGTATTATCCTGTAATGTTGAAGATGAGCATTCCGTGAGATGCAGCCGTTCCAAGCTGCAATATATATTGTATAAAGTGTTCTTAGAGGCATTCACAATCACCCCAAATTGGAGACAGCCCAAATGTCCATCAGTAGTACAATTGATAAAATGTGTATAACAATGGAATTCTATTCACCTATGAAAATGAACAAATTATAGCTATGAATGAATGAATCTTAAAAACATAGTAAGAGAAAGAAAAAGCCAGATACAATAAATATATACTCTACGACTGCATTTACAGAGATCTTAAAATGGGATAAACTAGAGCATAATTAGGTAGTAAAACCAGAAAAGGATGTGAATACCATAAATATCAGGATAGTAGTTACCTTTGGGGAGTGGTCTTGGAGGGCTTCTGGGATCCTGGAAAATTCCGATTATTGGCCTGGTTAGCGATTATACAAATATTTACTTTATAACATTACACTGAAGTATGGATTTGTGGTTTTTGTGCTTTTCTGTATCTATGTTTTTTACAATATAATTATTTTTACGAGTCATATATAACTTCTGATTTAAGAATATAAGTGCTGTTTCATAGTTGATACCTTATTTTTTAGTTTTCTTTTTATTTATTTCAAACTAGTTAAGCATCTGCATCATTTTAAAATATGGAATCTAAGTTTGTAATTGAAATGGATAAATAAAACATGAACATTGACTCCCACATTAAAACGTTACTGTATTTAAAACAGATTTTATGGCCAGGTGTAGTAGTGGCTCATGACTGTAATCCCAGCACTGTGGGAGGCCAAGACAGGAGGATTGGTTGAGGCCAGGAGTTCAAGACCAGCTTGGGCAAAGTAGCAAAACCCCATCTCTACAAAAAATAGAAAAAAATTAGCTGGGCATGGTGCTGCATGCCTGTAGTCCTAGCTACTGGGGAGGCTGAGACAAGAGGATCACTTGAGCCCAGTAGTTCAAAGCTGCAGTGAGCTGTGATCGTGCCACTGCACTCCAGCCTGGGTGACAGAGTGGGACCCTGCCTCAAAAAAAAAAAAAAAAGTAGATTTTATAAATCCTAGAAATTGTAGCCTTGCATATTCACAATATTAGCAAAGGCTTCACCTATCCATTTCCTCATCACTACAATTAATTTTTCTAAGAGTTCATTGAATCGGGTTGAAATGGAATGTTTAGGGACCTTTCTTACTTGAATTTTGCTTTCTTTCTTTGACACTTTACCACTCAGGAGAAATTTTCTTTAGGTGAAAATTCTGATAAAGCTTTATGTCTATTTATTAGTTGGTACTTTTTTCTCTTATAGACCATTAGAATTGTGTATTGATTGTTTATGTGTGTGTATATATATTCCCCCCCCCCCATTTTGGGTGCTAGTAAGCTCAGCCCAATTTGTGGCTTACATATAGTCCCATATCACCACATGTTTACATTTTATTTTGTGTCTTCCTAGTCTTGACATTTTACTCTCATTTTTTCTGGTTGTGATGTTCATTCTTTATATATCTCTGTCTTATTTCTAACCATTTTGTGCAGGTAATTCAGATCATTTTTTGCATAAAGGAAGAGAACACAGGAATGAACGTACATCAAACAAATGTTAGATGACATTGAGTTTCACTGATGAGACTCTTGGTTCTCTGTAGTTCTTGTGGATGAAATAAAGTTCAAAAGTTTAAACCAGCTATGCAGACTGTTTTTCTCCTTTAAAAAAGCTCTTGCTTGTCAAGCAAGACTAAGTATTTATAGTTGGCCATGGTAAAATGTTCTGAGGGTGAAGAAAATAATTTAAGTAGAACTGTGTCCTTAATAGGGATGGATTAAAAAAATCCATTCATATGCAGAAGTTAGAGAAAATGAAGTAATGATAGACAGTAGTTACTTAGTTACTGCTAAATCTGTATTAGCATCTGTCATGGGAAGTAAATAATTCTTTTATTGAATACCTTGCTGTGTGTTTGCATTTGCCTTTTAAGAAGATGTTGAACTGATTTCAATGGAGAAATGAAATGTATGCCATTCTTTTAATAATTTTCAGGTAGTAGCAGAGTAATGACATAATGGAAACTGCATGGGCTCTATTTAAATGTGAGCAAATTATTTAATCTCTCCAACTCATTCCCAAGACTTTTTTCAGCTGTAATAGGTGTATAGCAGTATTTATCCCAGAGGTTGTAGTGGATATTAAATGAAATGTGATAGATAAAGTGCCTGGTACATAGTAACTAGTCAGTATATTTCCATTTTCTTCTCTTCCCATTATCACATTTTTTAACAATAGAAAGTCACCATTCCCTGAGCCAAAACAATATTTTTTAAATTATCCACCTGTTTTTCCTTTTATTATTATATGAAATACTGTCTTTTTCCTTGAAAAGTGAGATTGTTGCCATATGATAAAAGGAGATAATTTCTGGCAGTTCTTATTTTGAAAGAGGAGATAAGTTGTTTTGTTAGTGGATTTAGAAATAGAAGGGAAATGTGGATAGTTACTTGGATGAGGAATGAGAAGTGAGGAGGAGGTAGATAGGATAAAGGAGTTAATGGCATTGGCATCTTGAGAAGAAAAACAAACACCCCTCCCATCACATTAGTTGCCCTCTTTTACACAGCTAAAATTAAGTCAAAAAGAGTAAAAATGACAATGGCTGTGGGGTAAACAGCCCATGAAGAAAGCCTCTACTTTTGCACAACTCTTTGCTTTACTGGGTCTTGAATGAAATCAAACAGGAAAAACTTTAGACCAGCGAAGCTGCCAAAAATGTAGTGGTCTCTGGATTCTTGACAACTGAACAGTGAGAATCATGTGGTATGCAAAACGTCTGGAAAGAATCATTCTGCTGAGGAGCAAGTGACAGGTCTACTAGATTTCAGTAAGCCGAGAAGGTGCCAGAGACAAGCTCTCATAATTTCATTGAGATGAGTTCTATGTGGTGCTTCTACCCATCCTCATTAGTAATTACCTCTATTAATAAAGTTTAATACAAGGAAATCCTAGAATTCTAGAGCTGGAAGGGACTTGAGAAATTATCTAAGTACAGCTCTTTATTTTAAATGAGGAAACTGAGGCTCAGAGGCCAAAAGTAACTTCCCCAAATTGCATGGCAAGTCAATGTTAGAACTAGGACCAAGACCTGAGTCTCTGAACTCCTCAGCTATAATAAATACTATAATAATAGCAGGAGAAACCATTTTTTAAACTGTAGTGTGTGTTTCTACTCCAGTAACATTATTCAGCTCCAAAAGTCAATATCCTAAATAAAGAAAAACAAATAAATAAACAACAGCTCCTACCCTTCCTTCTGTAGTTTAGGAGGAATTTATACCTCTGACTCAAATACCAGGACACATTGCTTCATGACACAAAACAAGGAAGAGCATCTGAGGTCTTTAAAAAATGTTAACCATAAGTAAACAAACAAAAAACAAAAAACCAGCTGTACTTATATGACTCCCATCTCTGTCTGGAAGGGGGAGGAGACGAAATTCAAGGGAAAGAAGAGGACAGAGAAAAGTTTTATAGTTTAAGAGATTTCTACTTAGTAGGTACTTCCCATAAATGTTTACTAACAGATTTATAGTTCATTGATAAGATGAAATAGGCTTCAGCAATCACTATGTAACTTAAAAAGATTTTTATGTATTTTTTATGTATTTTTATGTAATTTTAAGTTATACATTAGAATACCTACATCTTGCCTTTTCAAGGTACATGATACCACCAATTACATGGAATTAAGTGCAATAGGAAAATAACAGTCTGTCTAAACTAACTGAAAATCTGCCTACTGCTAAAAGGAATCTACAATATTGTCTAACATTTTTGTGTAATAACATAGGTTATGTAAGTTTCTAGAATCAGCATCTTAATTTTGAGGTGTTTCTCTTAATACGGAACTCCTAAAAGTATGTGCATTGATGTGCAGTATCAAATATACATTTGTATACAAATATATATTTGTATTTCCCAGAACTTACAGCTGCCTGGTTCTCCTTGCTCATTAATGCTCTCACCAGCAAGGAAACAGGAAACATTATCAGAGATAAGTCAAATCAGTTTCGTCACTTCTTGTAAGCTACGTACACACTGATTGCCAATTTTGGGGGGAAACAAAACAAAGATGAGGGAGAAATTAAGAACAAACATGAGGATGAGGATGTAGGATTATGAAACTCATCTAATTAATCTCCCTTTAGCCCATTGCTCAGGTGAAAATTGATAATCATTAATATCATGGTCAGAATCAGTTGTGTGGACTTTCAATTGACTTAATAAGGTAGTTAGAGTCATAATATGTATGTTTAAGAGATGATGTGAGTTCAGACTTACCTGTGATTTTGGCAAGTTAATTAACCTCTTTAAATCTCTGTTTGCTCATAGTTAAAATGGGAATAAGTTGTATTTTATGAATGAGAGAATACATATGACATATTAAACATGGTAAGCTCTCAAATATCAGCTAATATTATTGATGAAAAGACATGGTTTCCATTTTCTGTATAATCAAATATTCTTATGAAATACCATTTGTGCTTTAAAGGGTTATACAAGCTTTTCCCCATCATTTTAAGAAGAGAAAACTGGTACTAGGGTTTAACTATATGCAACTAATACTTAAAGTGGATGTTTTTTTCTTGCTCAAATTGGATTCTATGTTTCCGTCATGTAGGTTACTTTTTTTAAAAAAGCAAACAAACTTCTTTCTTAAACTGTCTTCTTTTGATGTGAAGTCAAAAGTCAAATCTTTAAGTATATTAAAGAATATTTTGTGTGTTATAAAAAGCAAATATGAAATTCAAAGTTTTGCAATTGAATTTTCAGTTTTTGCCTTACACCTGTAGTGAGAGAGTATAAAACTTCAACTAACCAGAATCCACCTAGTCCGAATACTAATACTTTATCTTTCTGGGAGCACATTTCTCCTCTGTTAGGAATTCTTCCTGGTGTTAAGCTGAAGCTGCTTTGTTGGCCTCCTACCGTTGGAAGGTGTGCCTTCAGCAGACCCTGGTTCTCCTCCTGAGTGCACTCTGGTGGGCCTTGACCTTTCAGTCAATACCTGGAGTTGTTCCTAAGAAGCTATTTGTGTGAGATATACTTCGTTTGTAAGAGCATTTTGTTGGGGTCACTTCCCCCTTTTATATGAACGCTACATTGTTAAAGCTGTACAGAACAGCCTCCGTGCTTTACAGACTCTATGTATTACCTCAGAAAGTGCTTATGAATCTTTGGGCTTTCTTGATATTCAACTTATTATTAGAATAACACTCTTTGTGGAATGACCTTTTAATTTATTTGTATTTTTATTCTAGTTCTGCCAACTCTTCAATTGCTTATTTATAAAAATCTGGCCCCCTAATATCTAGTAATAGGGAGTGAAAGTACTTTAGGCATGCTATAATTGATAACAAGACCTATAAATCAAAAAATCATGATGTTTTAATTTTAAACAAAATACAGAAAGAGCCCATGTGTTGGGCAGCTGTGATAGAAACAAAGAATACTGGCCTTTGCAAAACAAAAACTGTATTTCAAATCTGGAATTTGCAACTTACTTGCTGTGCAATCTTGGCTAAATCTCTCGGTCTCTCTAATCTTAAATTACATTATCTGTGAAGTGGAGAAATTGCCTGCTTTATGGATTGAAAACATAAAATTATGTATGCAAGCAATGGTTTCTAAACTGAAAGTACCAAATAAATAAAGGTCATTCATATACACAGAATACATCTCATCTCTATGCTAGAGGACAAAGAGTAAATGGTTATCTTTGTTTAAGCATTTTAAAACAAAATAATATTTTCAAAAGTTTGCTCTAATTTTAACTCTGCTATAATAAACCTTGACTTTTTCATGTTTATGTGTTGATCCAAACATGTAAAAATTTAAGGATTTGGTGAACAATTTTAAAAAAGTACAATTAGAAATTCCAGGTAAAGTAACAAATTGGTAGAATGATGTCATGGTCAATCACAGTGCAACAAAGTTGTGGTTTTGAGCAGTTTTGAAAATTAAGAAAAGGAAATCCATTTGGCCTTTCTTCCAGTAACATGTTCTTTTGAATGACTGAGTTCATAAAAAATGGAACTCTAAAAATATCATAGAAATATAATATTACTTGTTTTTACAGTGAACAATATTTATGTTCACAATAGAGTAAACAGATCATTTCTTACAAAGCATAAAAAGGTTAGTGGATAATTTGGGGGAAAAAAGATTGTGGTCAGAAGTTAGAATGTTAGGTTTTAGCAGTGGATCGGAGAATTGGTGGGAAAGTAAGAATCACAAACAGCCTATTTTATATTGTGGGGAGTTAAAAATTGATGGAACAACAGAGCTCGAAGTATTAATATATTGTTTAAAGTTAACAGTAACCAGAGAAGAATAAAACTATAACTATAAAAATAGTGAGGCGGAGGGAGAAGAATAATAAAGGGTAATGTGAATTCAGTAAATGCCCATTTGTTTGTGGAAAGTCAGTGGATGTTTATAGTTTATGAACTAAGAACTATATATTATTTAGAATTGTGGATGTAAATTACCATAAGAGTTAAAAACAAGTCACTAAAGGTAGTAACTTTGGGGAGGAGTACTGAAGGAGGGCAATTATGGGGCTAGAACCTATTATTTTTCATTATAAGACACTATACTATTATAGTAATATTTTTACTATGTACATGCATTACTTTGATACAAGCATATTTTTTTAAGTACTGATAACAAAAATGGTGAATTTCATTCCCAACACCAAATCTAGAAGAAACACTGTAATTATTTATACCTAAAGTCGTCTCACCTTCCTGTCATCCATCGTCACTACTCCCTCCACATTCTCTTTACCCTGCTCTCATCCCTGGGTAGCATGGAGTGGGTCTGCTTTGCAGCCTAGGATCAGCCTGTGTCACATTATATTTTATAGTATCATCATTCTTAGTTCTCTTGCTCACTGAAATGTCAAGATAGTAAATTTCTATAAGACAAAACAGACTCGATTCACAATATAGGTATATGTTAGTAAATGATATAGCTACTGCTTTGAAAATGGCTTGCCTTATGCCAGGATTTTATCCCAAGATTTCACTTTAAAAATGATGCAGAAGAGAATATTGATTGCTCCAAACATTGGAAATTTTATAGAAAAACTTATTTTCCATATTTTTCTACTAACTTACCTTAAATTTTTATTAAATTGACATTTTTCTATGAAAGAGGTAGTGGTTGTATACCAGATCAGCTTGCTCATGGCCAGATCGTGACTAAATCATTACTAAAATATTCATTTTTAAGAATTGCTCAATACAGAATACCGCCAATAATCTAAATATTTTGCTTTTAGATGTGACCACATTTGAAATGATTGCCTTCATATCATTTCCCTGCTTCCTCTCTCAAATGTACATAATCAGGGGTTAGAAAGGTGACTGACTACCAGAACATGTTCTAAATATCCGGTTGAAAAAAAGCACATCTTTAGAATACAGCAGGCTCTGCTGTTAATCAGCTAAATGTATTTATTGACTAAGATTGAAATGTAGGCAGATTTAGATCAATAATAGCAACTAATAGCAATTGAGCAAATTCGACATGCAGAGAGCAGACTCTGAGATCATGGTTGGGGATTGAAGACCCAAAAGATATTCTTTTCTAGCACTAACTTTAGAAGAGACCGGAAAGAGCTATTTTGAACCACAGGTTGGAAAGGAAGAAAGCAGAGATGGGAAGAGAGTCCCTCTCTCTAACCATGTTTGATAATGAGCATTTTGTTCACTTATTCATTCTTCCGTCCATCCGTCTGGTATTTGTTTGAGCACCACCTGTGGGACTCCGGTTGGTGCTATCAGGATGTTAAGGGGCTAAACTTGACATTCTGTTGTCCATGTGATTTCCTCACCTCATGCTATCTACAGGAGTCAAATTGTATTTCAAAAAGGATAGTTTTCCTTTCTTTACCAATCGTATATCCCATAAGCATCTAACTTCCTCGAAGGCTTAAAGCTCAAATCACCCAGCAGCAACTTTCAGGAATTACATTTTTTTGAACTGATAGATTATTTATATTTTCCACATCACATTTGTTATTTCCTAAATGTAAGTTAAAATCTTTAAATTTTTTTTGCATTTTTCATTGCTCTAGCAATGACAAAAAATATATACCAATGGGAGAGAGTTCAGTTAATGAAAATTTAAGCCTGTTATACTTAATTGTCTTTAAATATTTTCTAAATGTTTTCCACACACTATAAATGAACTTATTATTGGTAATTATTATGATGTAGAAAAAAGTTTTCTCTTTTCAATTAGATTTTTATTTTAATGGCACAAAGAAATTATATCAATTGGAAAAATACTCAAAATATTTGGATGTTATTTTGTCAAATTATATTCAGTACGTAGAAGCTAGTAGAGGTCAAGGGGACAGGAGGAGTAGCTTCATTACACCAAATAAAATAGTGTTTATCCCTGTCTGCCCTGACAATTTATGAGCATTTCACCAGTGTTGCTGACTGCCTGGGGCGTGTTTGCTGCTTCTTAATTATGCACTGTCAAGAGTGCTGGCTCAGTCTCTCCACCTTCTCTCTTCCACTTGTGCAACCTTGTGTACATTGTGTTTAATACAGTGCTACCATGAGCCAGGCACCATTCTTCATGAGACAGGGAAAGGCAATACTTCCTTTTCCACCCCTCTTACACCCTGTTATTGGAGGTATCCTCAAATGGAATAGGCATGTTTTCTCCAGAGTCCTATTTGGTAGTAACTCACCAGCTCTTTTTCCTTTTATTTCTGGCAGACAGGGTGTCTAGGGGCTCCTCATTCTCCTACAGCTGTGTGTCTATCAGAGCCACAGCCTGAGAGTCCTAGAGTTGTAGGAAGCAGGGTCTCTTCTTGCTGGTAGAACAGGGCATCCACTGGTCTCCCGTCCACGCCCTGCCTCCTTGCTCCATTTGTACTGTAACAGCTGTGTACCTCACCTCCCCTTCCACTGCCTACCTACGGCCTTGTGAGGCATGAGCCTTCATGGGCATCTGGTGAATGATGCTAATGTCATCTTTGTCCTGAACCACACAGTACCCACAGTTTCTAGACACCATTCCCCTCACTGGGGCTATATGAGACTTATAACTGAACTTTTTACAAAACTCACAAAAAGTCCTTGATTCCGTACTGGGTGTCTGGTTACTGTTTTGTCTTATTTGAAAAGCTAAGCAAAACTGAGTCATTGGAACATACTGGATAGAATAACACTTAATATTCTTGACCTCCACCACCTCCTTTCTTTGCCGCCCAAGTTTTAAGAATGAAGAGCGGGTGCAATGGTTAATAATAATTTTAGTGGCTGTGGTAGGGCGAGGACTATACAAGATAGTGATATAGGTACCAAGTTAGACTGTAGAATTCAAATGCCAGTTCTACTTTTCTATTACTTAGCATTGGCCAGTTGACATAATTACTTTTAAATTCCACATATGAAAATCAACCTGATAATGATATTTATCTCATAGGTTAGTTATGAACATTCAGTGAGATAATGTATAAAGCACTTAGCACAGGGCCTGACAGATTGAAAGCACTAACTACACATTTGTTCTTTATTGTTGCTGCCATTGACAAGCAATTAATATGTATCAGACATGACAGTGTATTGACTACTTTACATAAGCATGACTCCTTCAGCAGGAGCTCCACAAATGGGTTCACCCCAGATAATGCTGCTGCCATAAGCTCTCTGCATTTTTTCATAGAGGGCAATGGAAATTTGTGGCCTCAGGGTACCTAGCTTTGCTCAGAAAGTGTCCTTCATTGACTTGCTATTACCAAGAGTGACCAAGCATTTTCTAAAGCTTCCAAGAGAGATCCTGGTAAACAAAAGGGTTCTTTCTCCTATCAGAGTGCCGGGTGGTCACTGACTACATCAACAAACAGGGGATTCAGTCACTCATTTCCTCTCCAAACTGAGGTCACTGACTAGTGAACAGTTTCTGGGTAATAGCCATCTACTTAGTAAGGTTCACCCATTCATTGGCATATTTTTCAAGCCACCTTACTGTTCTGCACAACTTGTTCCTGAACCAGAAGATGCCATACAGTGTGGCCAGTAAATGATGGTTTGAGTGGAGATATGCCTTCCCTTTCCAGGACCATTATATGTAATTCTGCTCATACTTGGGGGAAATTACTGCTCCGTTCATGCCCTGCTGACTCAGCAACTTGTTTTAAACTTCTCTTTGTTCCATGCAAAAGAACCATAGAAATCTCTTACCCGATTGAGAGCCACATTCTTTAACCAAAATGGGAACTTTTTCTTCTGATAAGCTAACTCATGAGATCACAGAATGAGGAAAGACCTTCCATGGTATGGTGGTCACTCATAACCACCAACAGAAAAATAATTCAGCAAGAATAGAAATAGTGTAAAATTGGAAATTCTTCTAACAATTACAAGTAAGTACTATTGCCATTTTTGAACTGGATAATTCATTGTTGTGGGAGCTGTTCTGTGCACTACAGGATGTTTAGCAACATCCCTAGCCTCTACCCACTCTAGGGGCTGGTAGCAGCACCCTCTACCCACCAAAAATGTCTCCAGACATTGCTAAATGTCCCTGTGGTGGGGGGAGTGAAATTGCCCCCATTCGAAAACCACTGCTATAATATACAAAGACCTCTTTCCATAGAGGACAAAACCTCTACTTGTTTCTCCTAGATAAACCAGAGAGTCTTTCAAATATCCCTGATAAATTTCTTCTCCTGAAAGAAAGGTGTTCTGGAAGTGCCTTTTTCTTTTTTCCTCATTCCTGCAAGTTGTTAATCTGGTCTTTGATGCTGTATCCTCATCTAAATGATATCAGAGAGTGGAAAGGACATGGAACTATCATCAGAAGACTGAGTTTTAGCCCAATATTGCTGTTACTGCCCTTAAACTGAGCAAATCCTTTACTCTGAGCCTTAGGGTACCCATTTGTCAATAAGGTTGTGGTAAAGAGAGAAATGTGTGTGTATGAAAGCATCTTCAAAAACCAAAGAAGAGATCTAGCACCCAGATCATGGTTTCTAATACCATTCTCCAATAATAGAAACCAAGGCTCCTTGGAGAACTATCTGGCTTTAGGCCTGGGTCAGGAAAGATACAAGATAGCCTCAAGTGTCTTACAGTGCTAGAAAGTAAAGAAGTGCTTATTAAAGAATTATAGTGATAGAGGTATGGCAAAGGGATACAGGAATCAAGTGATAGAGTTCCCAATGGCCAAGCCTGAAACAATTTGAGAACAAAATAAATAAAATAGTACTGGATTATAACCCAAAGTATAAAATAAATATCAATGAACCTGATATAAATAAATGACTGAACAAAAAATAAATGGGAGAAGAAACTAATCTCCCATGCAAAACAATTCCAAATAATTTATGCACACATTTTACCCTCAAGAAGGTGGAGCGTAACTGTCTACTCCTTAAGTGTAGGCTGCACATTGTGATTTCCTTATAAAGAGTACAGTATAGAAAGGGGGGTAGGGGAGTATTACAGCGGAGAAACCTGACAAATACTGCCCTAGCCAAATGATCGAGGTGGACATCAACACTTATAAGTCATGCTGATGGTGGGTATCCCTGATATAATGTGATGAGAATGGTACTTCACCTCCATGGTCTTCCTCCCAAAAACCCGTAACTCCAATCTCATGAGAAAAACATCAGACAAATCCCAACCAAGGAACATTCTGCAAAATACCCAAGCAGTACTCCTCAAAACTGTCAAAGTTATCAAAAACAGGGAAAGTCTGAGACTGTGTCACAGCCAAGAGTAGCCTAAGGAGACATAACCACTCAATGTAATGTGGTGTCCTGCGTGGGATCCTGGATCATGAGTAAAGGGACATGAGGTGAAAACTAAGGAAGTCTAAATAGAGTACCGACTTGAGTTAACAATAGTGTATCAGTATTGTTTCACTAACTGTGACAAAAGTACCATAATACTGTAAGGTTGTTGATAGGGGAACTGAGTGTGAAGTGTTTGGAAACTCTTTGTGTTATCTTGGTAATTTTTCTGTAAATCTAAAACTATTCTAAACTTAAAAATTTATGTTTAAAAAAGCTAACTAAAAGGTAAGGCACTCTTATAAGTAATGGTTATTTTATGCAGAAGGATATTATCAAGTGCATTCTCTTAGTTTTGAAAGTCTATCAATGAAGTCTTTCCCCGACTTCATTCTCAGGGTGATATTTAATATCCTTATCAATCGTACTTCATCACTCCTCCCACTAGCTTGAAGCAGTTTTAGGTTTCTGATTAAAAAGGCCAAAGGATGTCACATATCAGTTCTTCGCCTTCTTGGCATAAATCCTGTGGCAGCCCATGTTTACTTTTTGTTATGAGGAAATCCACATGTGCTTCCCTCTTCTTCTCCCACCTAGTCTGAAATACAGCTGCCCTTAACAGTTTACAGGTGCTTTCTTCTAACCACACTCTGAAAGATGCCCTATTTGCTTGCTTTGTTGTCAAGGTGTCAGGGTGGCAGTCTGCTCTCAGTTCTTGGTGTGCTCTTGGCTGAAGAATGACCAGACACACCGAAGTGTCAGGTCTAGCCTCTTGGTGGACTATTATCCTGGTTCTTTGGCTCCTTACTTGGAAAAATCACAAGTAGGGCCAATACAACGGAGTGACCACAGGCAAGAAGCAATTTCACACCAATAGCTTTTTATTGTAGAACAGAATAGATCCATCTCCGAAAATGGAGAGAGACAGACTGGCTCACTGACTGACTGACCAGCTTTCTCATAACTGACTCACTGAATTCTCGAATTGTTTCCTTTTGTTGGCCCAGTCCGGGAGAGGGCTCTCAGGAGGTGTGGGATATTACCAGACGATCAACAGGTGTCCTCCAAATTCCATCTGCCTATACAAGCTCCCTCTGAGAAAGCCCACCTGGGGAGTGGGGTGAGCTACAATGTAGATTCAAGCTAATGACGTAATAATTACCCTTAGGTTCTTCTAGGTCACTTTCCAAATCCTACCATGCCTAGACTGGGGAATTCCCAGGTTGTTAACACGTTCCCTCCTTCCCCAGGTTGTTCGGGATAGGATAAAACGGTGGGGCAGCACCGAAACAGAGTGTCCGCCCTTATACTTCTTCCCAGGTGGAGCAATTGCTCAAGACAGCACCAAAGCAGGGCACCCTTGTCCCTAGAAGAGCTGGAGTTCCTGTCTACCTAACAAAGGTGGAATGGAAAAAGGCAGGGAGGTCCTATGGCAGCACCCCTTTATAGCTGTGGGATGAAACACAAACCTGCCCAGCAGGTACTGCAGATGAATGTGTGCAGAAGGGAAACGTAAGGTGAGGGGTCCTTCAGTGTGGGACACCACGTGTAAAATCTTGGAGGGATAATATATGAGAGGATTAAAGGTTTAATGTAGGTAACTAGAATTCGTTACCTCTGTGATGCTCTTCCGTTTCTGGCTATAGCTGTGATACCTAACTGTATAATTGGAAGTCATTCCCACTGTCTTTATTTCAGTCTTATTAATTCATTCTGGACGTATAACACTATATAAAGGTAATGTTTTGAACATGGTTGATTATAGAAATTGAATTCAGAGTCACTTCATTATATAGAGAGCAGTGTTCTGTAATCTCTTGGTGAAAAAAAGTTGACCAATCAAGTTTCCCTAATGTGACCAGTAACTTATGGAATCACCTCAGGGATGCTTTTCAATTCTGAGCACCTCAGTGATGTGAGCATTTGCCAGAGTCAGGTTTACTGAGGATACCAAAAGTTTAACATAACATAAAAATAACACAAACAACAAGTGCTTACTGCTCCCCTGAGCATTCTCATCATTTAGGCTTGTTTGACATCTCATCCCACCCAGGAAGTAGGGAAGATAACATATGGCCACTTCTGACAGATGAGATTAAGGACACACAGCTGCAACTCAGGTGTAAAGCCTGAGCCACCTGATTCTGGGCAGTGTTTCTCCTGTTGGCCCGCACTGACGCCTTGGCATAACTTCACAATTATGGTTATTACTTCTACTTTTTTAAATGCTCTATTTCTGGACCAAATCATGTTTGCTTATTATTTTGCTCCACATGCCACACTGTAGCCTTATTCACACAGCTGATAATTTTAGAAACTGTGGACTGAAGTTAACTTATACCTAGAGGAGTGCTGACCAAGAGTACTTCCTGCAGTGATGAAATAAATATTCTATCTCTGTGCTGTCCAGTGCGGTAGCCACTAACCACATGTGGCCATGGAGCACTTGAAATGTGGCTTGGGTGTTGCAGGAACTGACTTTTAAATTTTATTTAATTTACTTAATTTAACTTTAAATAGTTGCAGGTTGCTAATGACCTGCTGGAGCATACAGGTCTAAACAGTGTAGGAATCCTCCATCATGATGCAGGCTCTTCTGGAACATTAGCTCTAGGCATTGCTGGTACACACTTGGCCATTCTTTTTGAGAAAAATTATTTTTTTGAGAACCGTTTTTTCTTATGCTTAGGATATTTGGAATATATAGATCACTGGCAGAACAAAGTTCCCTTTCAATTTTGACCTACTAAAAATCTAAAGCTATCGGATCTTAAACTCAACACTAAAAAATAAAATTCACTGAGTTTAGTCCACCATACTCTGTTTTAGGGGGAAATGAGGAGACAGTGGTCCCATATGTCCTTGATTCTACCTTTAAGAGTCTGAACCTTTAGAAAATTATTATTGGCAAGAGGTTTATTTCTTTAATTCTAAAAACAAAGGGCTATTTTCTTTTACAGATACAAATCTGTTACTTGATACCTACAAAGTTCAATGACACTTTAAATCCGGATGGAGTGATATTTACAGATCCAGACAAAAATCCAGTCACATGATGTTCCCATTAGGCTAAGAATGGAATTCTGAGATTATAGTCTGAGAAAAGGGGAATTGTGGTTTATAAATTCATAAATGCATTGCAGATAAACATTAAAATATTAAGACAATAATTATTTTTATTGTTACTAAGTTGAACAAGTAAATTCAAAAGCTGTATAGAAGAAATCAGAAAAAAGTGACAGTTCTTAGATACCTAACATTTCCTTGACTGGGAAATCTCAAAGAGTGAGAAAAGTACACAGGTAACAATTACTATCAGGAATAATATAGAAATGCAAAAAGTTTGGGAGGGGCTATCTCATAAGAAACTTTTTCTTCTCCCAACATGATTTTTGACTTCTTAATACGAGTGCTTATTTGTTAAATTTAATACACGAATTCTTCCTACAGATATGATACAGAAAAACACTTCTTATGCCAGGAGACAGAAAATAGTGAAATTAATCTAAAATGTTATTTAATGCAAATTTGAACAAAATAAATTACCAGATGCTTGCTTTTCTTCACTGAACAATTTCATAATGTTGTGTTACATAGATTTCTCTTTTAATGTGAGTCTTTCATTTCTGATTTAGCATTTGTTTCCGCTCCATTTCTTGGATTCATTTTCATGGTCATGAAACCATTATGTCAGTTCTTTGTTATTGTTGTTGTTAGACATTATTGTTAAATGTGAACATACTTTAGCACATAGAACATTGCGGTTCCCCAAAAACCCTCCTCATGTACCCTTCCAGCCGATAACCCATCCCTGGGGAGACACCTAACGCCACGGATTAATTTTGTCTGATTTTTAACTTTATGTAAATGGAATTATGTTGTATGTATTCTTGTTTTTGGTGTCTTTTCCTCAATATTATGCCCTATAATGTATTTCTGTTGTTGAATATAACAGTAATTCATTCATTTGCATTGCTGTGTTATATACCATTATGTAACTATACCACAATTTATTATATTTATCCATTCTAGTTGGTAGATGTTTGGGTTAATTTAATTGGGGACCATTACTAATAATGCTTCCTAAACATCATTTACATGTGTTTTGTGAACTTATTTGCATGTTACTCTTAGATTTATACCTAAGTTGTAATTGTTACATTACAGGGTAAGTGTGTATATGTGTTCAGTTTTAGTAGGTACAGCCAATTGGTTTTCCAAAGGACTTCCACAGTGTAGGAGAGTTCCTGATACTTTATATTCTCAATATCCTCACCAATACTTGATATTGTCAGGATTTTTTTTTTTTTTACCACTTAATATCTATAAAGATAATCATAGTTTAGCTTTTGGAGAAAGCCAGCAGTGACTGGCTGCTTTTCAGTTTCCACACATACTCCTACATACACACAGTGATCATCAAATATACTCACTCCCAACTTTCCATAGACCCATCCAGAAAACCCCTTGAAGGCAATGACCTCTGACCTAGTTCACTTTTGACAATATAATTTGGAATTTGGTCCTGCAGTGAAACAGTTGAGTAAGGGAGAGGATGATGCACTGCTGTGAGCCTGAAGGCTTTTGGTGGGGTAAGAAATACTTCAGGAGTTATTAATACTGAATTTGCCAAGTGCTCTTAGAGTGTGTTTGGTACGTTTTTATAATAAAGTAATTTTTCCTAAATAGTCCTCAACTCACCCAACTGAATTCAACAAACTTTTTATTTTTAGTGATTGCTTTATTTGCAACCTTGTATATTGTATAAATATAAAAGGAATGAAAGATAGTGACTAATAAAGATTCAAAAAGATGCATTGCCTAATCAGTAATCAGTGAAATGCAAGGTAAAACAACGAGATGCCCATTTGCACTCAGTGGATTGGCAAAAATTAAAAGTTTGATAATCTGATGAGAGTATGGGGTAAGGGTACACACATATATGCTGCTAAAATGTTAACTACCATTCTGGGAGGAAACTCAGTGTAACTATTAAGATTAGAAATGTGGATATACAGTGACTCTAAACTCTTTTTGAAGTTTTAAATGGATTTCTTATCTGGAAGGCAAAACATTTTCTTTGTCATAGTCTTCAGATAACTTGAATTGGTTATTGGTCATCTATGAGGTCTGGTGCAATTTCCTTTTCATTCACATTTTTCTTCATTGAGTGTACCTAGCTCATTTAGTGTTTATTGCTAACATTTGCCAAACAACTGTGAGTCAAATATTTGTCTCATTTAAATTGAATTTTGAATGTTTCCTTCTCGGTTATTGAGTAATTCCAAGGTTCAAGGTTCTCTGGAGTTATGTTGACAGCTCCTTTCCTTTTAAAAAGAAAAAAATCTGATCATTTATGTCATATGCTCTCTTAACAAACTTTTTCCTAGGTCAAAAGAAAATTAGAATATAATTTTTCATCAGTAAATAGTTTCATTATTACAGTATTGTCTTACTCAGGTCTTCTGGGAACTGAAAGAGTCTCTGCCTTAGTAACTACAACTGTTCTCTGCCTACAGCAGATATGTTGTGTTTTATTCTGAAAGATCAAAGGTGTACACTAAATATACATCAGTATTCAGATTTGTACTACTGTTCCTAAGACCTTTAGCCTCTCGCCCCAAATAGGCACTCAATAAACGGGTCTTGCATTTTAAGGAATAGTGGAAAAAAATATTTCTCTACCAACATTTCCTATTAACATCAATAGAGGATACAGCTATAGAAGTAAAATTTTTATGCTTTCATTTATGGACTTAAGGTATCCTAACAAGAGATAGTTTTTCTTCTTTCTTTCAAAACCTTTGATAAGATAAATAGATGGATGCATGGATAGCTGGATGGATGGACAGATAGATTAGATAAATAGATAGGAATAAAAATAAAATTCTAAGTCCTCTGCCAACTAAACGAACCCTTTTTTGCCCAAGGGGACCCTAGAGAAACCTTAAAACTGAGTTCCCAATCATGACAGGATGGGAGATCAGACACACCTCATTATACCCCCTCGCTGTTAACTTCCATTAAGCTTTCTTCCCCAAGGGCTAAACAGAACCAGCCATTTGGAAAGACTTGCTCCACTACTGATTTCAATCAACCACCTGATGTTGCTTCTCCCTTTTTGGGATTTGGGCATAACAGTCGACCAGCATTCTTTCCTGATAAGGAGCCAATGACCATGGAGTGGTTTTAATAAGACTAAGGGAGTATGTGCATTAAGGGTTTTCATGTCCTCTGCTTTACCTTTATGTCAGAAGGTAGAAAATGCCACCCTTGGATCATGTGAACACCGCCATTTTTTTGTACATGCAATCCATGAAGGGTCATGAAGCTTGTGCATGAAATTGTGCATACACGTTTCTCCTTTTATAAATATTCATGACTCCTCTACCTTGTTAAATATGTACATTTGGTCACCCTGCTCAGCATGCATTCCTGTTCCTTGTCCCTGAAAATACATGCTCTGGGCTTCTGCCTGAGGCTCTTGTTTCCCAGCCTGTCAGAATGGCCAGCCTGCGGGCTACAATTCTTTATGAGAAATAAAGCTCTCCTTTCCAAATTTATAAACCTCATTGTTTCTTCATTTGGCAATAGATACAGATATGTGTAAAGACTGAGTTGATAACCTCATTTTTTAGATTTTTCATGTTAACCTGGCTAAGAGTTGTCATTTAATTTTTGGTTTAAAAAGTATTTCATGTTTGTATTTAAAAAATACATATGATTGTTATGTTACTGTAACTGTTTGTTCAGAAGAATACCCAAGATATATAAACTTATTGCATTAGTTAGATTATAAGGAGACAGTGTGAAACAGGTAAAAGGAGTCAGGCCCGAGAAGAAAAAAGAGGGACTGTGAGGTTAAAAGCCCCAATCTAGAGTAGAATATTATCTGGAAGGCTGCCATACCCAGCCATTATTCACCTTTGCACCCCTCCTGCCCAGGTACCCACTGTGTTTCTACCTGAAACCCTGCCCACTCCTTACAGAGGCTCCAAGCTGCCACCAGGCTTTCTCTGCCCTGAGCCTCATTACTGATCATTGTAAAATGAAGATTGGATTCCCCTCACAGATCGATTTTAGTTATTTACATTGAATTTAGCATAAGACATACATACTTAAATGCTGTCTTGGCATCCGTTAGACTACATACTAACAGAAGAAAAAATAGATTAGAGAAACACACCGAAAGTTTTATTTCAGGTCTTTTGTTTGTTAAATAATGGAGTGCTTCAGCCCTCCGTGAGAGGCAGGTTTCCTGAAGATATTTATAGTAAATGAACCCTAATGTCTAGTTTGTGATTCCTTTGTTCCTGTTTTTGTTTCTGATCTCTTTGTACTTCAAAGCTAGAGAAATCAACTATAACTTTTTTTTTTTTTTTTTTTTTTTTGAGACAGAGTCTCACTCTGTTGCCCGGGCTACAATGAGTGCCGTGGCGTCAGCTTAGCTCACAGCAACCTCAGGCTCCTGGGCTCAAGCGATCCTCCTGCCTCAGCCTCCCAAGTAGCTGGGACTACAGGCATGTGCCACCATGCCTGGCTCATTTTTTCTATATATATCTTTAGTTGGCCAATTAATTTCTTTCTTTCTATTTATAGTAGAGA
>CAUYRT010107919.1:0-10333 GCA_963574885.1 Lepilemur ruficaudatus
TCTCACATTTTTCACTAGAAATCTGTATTTGTTTCCTGGGGCAGGCTTAACAAATTACTACAAACTGAGTGGCTTAATTTACTCTCTCACTGTTCCAGAAGCCAGAAGTCTGAAATCAAGGTGTCAGCAGGGCCACACTCCCTCTGGAATATATACATTGTATGTATATACCATATTTTGCTTATCCATTTATCTGGCAATGGACTCTTGGGATAATATGCTTCCACGTATTAGCTATTGTGAATAATGTTGCTGTGAACATGAGCATACACATCTCTTCAAGACCATGCTTTCGATTCTTTTAAGTATATACCCCAAATTCTATTTTTGAATAAAATAGAAATGGTAGTTCTATTTTTAATGTTTTGAGGAACTGCCATACTGTTTTCCGTAGAGGTTACACCATTTCACATTCCCATCAGCTGTGCACAAGGTTCTCATTTCTCCACATCCTTAACCAACACTTTTGTTATTTTATGTTTTTTGATAGTAGCCATCCAAATGGGGGTGAGGTAGTATCTCATTGTAGTTTTGATTTGCATTTCCCTAATAATTAATGGTGTTGAGCGTCTTTTCGTGTGCTTATTGGTCATTTGTATATCTTTGGAGACATGTCTGTTCAATCTTTAGGCTGTTTGAATAGGGGTTTTTTTTGTTGTGGCTAAGTTTTAAGAGTCCTCTATATACTCTGAATATTAATCTCTTAACAGACATATGATTTGCAAATATTTTCACCCATTCTGTGGGTTGCCTTTTTACTCTATTGGTAGTCTTTTGATGTACCATCCCAAAATTTTGTCAGCATGATTTATGAAATCAAGACAAGCTGCAGGCTGAAAAATCCAAACAAGTAGGTGTTAGGCTGCACTAAGCTTAGCTTCTAGTATAACATTTACCCAACACCCAGAAGCTGGGTTTTGTGGGGAATGGGGTTCTGAGGCTGAGGTAGGTAGTATTAGCCATATTCTGAGGTACAATAGCAAGGTCAGTTCTTAAAGCCGGCGCTTGGTGGTGGTGACAGTTGCAGGCTATTTTGGGAACCAAGAAGGTTTTGTTTTGTAAGGCCTTCTCTGCACTCCCAGATTTAACTCTGGCACTGATCAACCATCAGCCACTTTTGCCTTTGATATAAAGAGAGCAATACCAGGTACAGTAGAGAGATCACAGTGCTCTTTCCTTATTTTATTGGCATAATCAAGTATTTTTCCTTGGAGATTGTCATTGCCAGAGAAATGTGACATGCTGATTTTAGGAAGCTTTTAACTTATTGCCTGGCAATTTTTCTGAATAGTTTTTTTGGTCTAATAATTAAAGCATGTCTTCATTTCTTAAGGTGCATAGAACAAGTTATTACTTTAGTAATATTCTGTGTGTCTTCAGGAATGCAAGATAGGAGGAGATGGATTTAAGCCACAACAGAAGGAATTTGAGTTAAAGGCAAAGAAGAATGTCCCCATTGTTGTCATAGGTAACATCAAAAGCTTGTTTAGCCTGCTTCCCCCAAAAATGAAAGACTTTGCTAAATCTGCAGCATAACTCTGTGTGGAAGCATGGTGTTGGGGTCCATGTCCCTGGACAGAATTTTATATATGGACGAATCTGCTCATCTACCATGCTTCAGTCGTGGATGAGTCAGCAGCACAGCTGCAGATTGAGTGGGCAGAAGAGCATCTAAATTTAGTCATTATTCACTTGAGAAGGTGTTCAGGGACCATTTGTCTCTCATCCATGCTTTAGTCATATTCCTTCTTCTGGAGGCAAAAAAAAAGAGAGAGAGAGAGAGAGAGAGAGAGAGAGAGAGAGAGAGAGAGAGAGAGAGAGAAGGAGCTTGGGAAAACAGTCACTCCAAGGTATTTATTTCATAAGAGTGAGTGACCCACAACTGTCGGTTGATCTCACCTGCAGGGATGATTCTCTTCCAGCTTAACCATGGTACATACTATTTTATTCATATAATTCCTGAATTTAGGAACCCACAGCATTCTGAACATTAGAGAGGAATTTTCTGAAGTTGGACTGAAAAGCAAGCTCCAGAATCTTGCTAGTTCAAAGACATTTTTAACCAAATTGCTTTCCTCCCATAAGGTACTACAGGTGGAGGAGGGCTGTGATGAGTGAGAAGTAAGTGCATTTTGTGGTTTTTTTTCCCCCATGCGGAAGTTGATATTTGTTCAACTATTGGTTTAAAAACAACAATGTCAGGAACTATTCCAAAGGGCTTATCTTCTTTAATCTTCACAAAACCCTATGAGGAAGGTGGTATTCCCAATCCTACATATGCTGGTACTTAGGTTAGATACCCCACTCCAAGTTACGTGTATTGGCAGAGCTGGTGCAAACTCTGGTCTGTCTGACTCCAAGCCACACATAGGTGTACAAAGAAAATACACTAGGCATATCATAATTAAACTGTTAAAAACCAAAGATAAAGAAGAATGTCTTGGCCAGGCCCAGTGGCTCTTGCCTGTAATCCTAGCACTTTGGGAGGCCAAGGCTGGACGACTGCTTGAGGCCAGGAGTTCAAGAGCAGCCTGAGCAAGAGTGAAAACCCCATCTCTACAAAAGTAAAAAATTAGCCAGGCATGGTGGTGGGTGCCTGTAGTCCCAACTACTTAGGAGGCTGAGGTGGGAGGATCGCTTAAGTCCAGGAATTTGGGACCAGCCTGGGAAACATAGCAAGACCCCATCTCAAAAAAAAAAAAAAAATTATATCAAGGATTTGAGGTTTGTAGACACAATTTATCAGAACATTTAAAAGGAAAAGAATTGAAGTAGTGATGGGGTAAGGGAGATTCAGGAAATGAAGAGGGGGGAGGGAGATGTAAGAGAGAAGGAAAGAGAAAAGATAAGTTTTCTCCCATTTGATACCTGGACTAGCTGGGCTTATTTTAGGCTCTCTGGAATTTGGCTGCTGTCATCTTCAAAGGGCAAAGAATGATCTTGAGAACATTGGCTTACAGAAGTCTGCCTGGTAGTAATGTGGCCATTGGAGCTAAGTTTTCAGACTGTTCTTCAGAGCCAAAAGAATTTTGCAACCAAGCAAGAAGCAGTTGACCCAACTGTCCTGGCTCACACAGGTTTGACCTTCTTAATACAGGAGTTATTATTAAGGGTAAAGAGTGTATTTAACACAACCTCTAAAACACTTTCTTCTTGAGTTTCAGTACCTTTTTGAAAAGTACCCCCTTCCATTTCTTTCACTTAAAAATCTTTGTTTACACTTTTGAGTGTGATACTCTGCAGTGGGCTGGCTAGACCTTGATACATGGAATTACAGACTGGCAGACATGTAATGTATGGCCAATTTAGTGATAAGCATAATTATGCAATATTTTGAAATATTATGAATAATTAAATATTTTACATGGTAAAGAAGTAAAGAGTAAATGGGGAATGCTTGTGGAAGTTGATAAACCTAAAAAAAATCATAGAAGAAATGTAATTTCTGGAGCTGCTATTGAAAAAGAGACCATTATGAATACTGGCTATAAAAGCCAGATTGGCCTCAATAGGTGAGATTGGAGGAATATATTATATTTTATCACATCACATCTAGGCTGATATGTTTAGGTAATCTTAGTAATTATAAAAGGAGTATCAAATGGCTTAGGAAAAATTAACAAAGATACTTTTTATAGCCAGAGTTACCTAATTAAACTTTCTTCTAAATGGAATCAACATTTTTTCATCCATCCCCCTGCTTTAGGCAGGATTGACATGAGATTTATCTCTGGAGGGAGTTCCTATAAGTTTCTTGATCTGATATGTGCTACTTAAGTTCTGTGGTTATGAAGGTCCTCTGGAGTTCTAACTTTGGTTCTGCCTTTTTACTATTTAAACAGTTGCTCATTAACACCATAAAATATCTCTTGGTAGTTTGATTGAAGACAGTGGTCATCAAACTGATTTCAGGATTCCTTTACACTTAAAAATGTATTCAGGACCCCCAAAACTTATTTAAGACTTTGTTCATATTGGTTAATATATATATTATTGAGATATTTAAAAATACGTAATTACTGAATTATATAAAATGTGTGCTTGTTAAATCATTTAAAATAACAATAACCCCTTATATATTAACATAAATCATATTTTAATTAAAAAATAACTATATATATATTTTCAAAAACAAAAAAGCCCAATGAGAAGAGTGGCATTGTTTTATATTTTTACAGTTTTCTTTTAATGTCTGTATTCAGTCTGTTGTGATATATTATTTTGATTAAAGTATATGAAATCTAGCCTCATAGATATATTTTTGGAAAAGGGAGAAGTATTTTAATAGCCTGTTGAGGACAGTTGTAGCTGTTTTTTTTTTTTTTTTTTTTGGATACTATACCAAACTCTAACAAGTGGTAGTTTCTTAAATGTCAGTTTAAGAACTGGTAGTTTAAGAAATGGTAGTTTCTTAAATGTTAGTTGCAATGTGGAAACTGAAATCATGTCAGTGGGCTTTTCTTATTCTGTTACATTAAAACTCATTGGTCTAACTTGTATTTTGAATGAATCTTTTACCCGTGAGTGACTTTCTAACACTATGTATTTGGTTATTTGGAAAATATACAGATCTTCCAAATGTAAACACATTTTATTATACAATATCAACAATCCACATTTGTTTGATAGTCCCACTGATTTTATAAGAAAAGTGAGTACTGGGAAGCTGTCAAGCTCATGGTGGTGGCTATGTTTCCCAAAATTCTAATTTTCATTTGAATGGTCTAATTTTATCATTGCAACAAATAGAGTTATTTTTTTTAAGTGACAGTTTCACTTTGTTCATTTTCAAGTCTGAATAACTGTAATTTGTCTGTTATTCCTATGAGTAAAAATAGTGTTCCATGAAAACAGCTTGTTTCATCTCATAACTCGGATGCACAGAGCTTTTTCCTAAAATCAACCATCTACTTGCGTATGCAGCAGTACTTTAAATATACTTTCCATTTTGCCACATAGAATATTAAAAAGACTTATACTCAAGGATTGAGATTTAATAAAATTAATAATTTTTGCTGCTTCATCAAGGCTATTCTTAAATGAAACTGGCTTTTTTTTTTTAACTGTGAGTGGGCAGTGAGGAAGAATGCAGTGCCTACTAGTATCTTTTAGTGACACTGCCTTGATTCACGCTAAGGCATCAGCAATTTTACCCACCATTGCTTTTCCTTCATTAGTGTAAATGTCAACACAATGAAAAAGTAAATAATGTTGTAACATTATTTGGGTAATTCTTCCTCAGCGAAAGTTTTAATTTTTTTTTTTTTTTTGAAGGAGGGGATGAAAAGGCAAGTTGTAAGAAAGAGATCTTATTTGTTTCTAGGTCCTGAATTATCCCAGCTGTTTTGGAACCATCTAAGCCTTTGTGAGGATTGCCTTTGTCGTTGTGGGCTTTCTATAATACCTCTTTTCTTTTCTATAGCTATGTCAAGCCAGCCTTTTGGTTTTTGCAGATCTCATTGCTGTTAGTGACTATTTCTTTTAGGCTATGGTAAGCCTAAAACCTTTATTCAAAAAGCTTCTCTGCTTTCTCTTATTTGCTGCCATTATATGTATGGGCCATTGAGGATCCCTAACCATTCATAACTACAAACATACTTTGCTATATTGTTTGAAGCCATTCAGAAAATACATGAAAAGAAAATACATTTCTTCTCTTTGAAATGATCACTCTACCCTTTCTCACCAACGCAGGGGTTATTTAGTAATCCTAGAGCCTTAAACTATAACTTCCCATTGAGAAAATTGCATCTGATCTTGTGTGATTATTTTCTTTTAAAATTTAAAAGCAAATCAGTGTTTTCTAACATGTCTTTCTTTTTACAATGATGAAATGATGAAACAGCCCACCCATTTATAGCACTTTAGAAATGATTTTTACAATTAATCCTAATAGTACTCTAAATAAGATTAAGTATCATTATACCTGTTTCACAGCTAGGACATTGAGGCATAGAAACATTAAGGGGCTTCTATAAGATTGCAAACCTTAGAAGACATGCTGTGAACACTTAGTATAAAAGAAATAGAAATTAATATATCATTAGAACTGCTGGGCATTGTCAATGCAATGAATATTTGTTGAATTAATGAATGGACTTTTCTTTTCAGGCCTGTATTGATGAAAATTTGGACATGGTGAAGTTTCTGGTGGAGAACAAAGCCAATGTAAACCAACAAGACAATGAGGGCTGGACACCCCTTCATGCAGCAGCTTCCTGTGGCTATCTCAACATAGCAGAGTGAGTGAGTCTCTTTATCGGTTTGGAGTATTTGCAGGAATAGCCTTCATTTCTCCTCTGCTCCTTTTTTTTTTTTGAGACAGAGTCTCACTCTGTTGTCTAGGCTAGAGTGCCCTGGCATCAGCCTACCTCACAGCAACCTCACACTCCTGGGCTCAAGGGATCCTCCTGCCTCAGCCTCCCAGGTAGCTGGGACTACAGGCACACGCAACCGTGCCCAGCTAATTTTTTCTATTTTTAGTTGTTTGGCTAATTTCTTTCTATTTGTAGTAGAGATGGGGTCTCACTCTTTCTCAGGCTGATCTCAAACTCCTGAGCTCAAGCAATCCTCCCGCCTCAGCCTCCCAGAGTGCTAGGATTACAGGCGTGAGCCACCATGCCCAGCTTCTCCTCTGCTCTTAAGAATTTGAATTTCATAAATAGTTATAATCCATTACAGATTACAAAGGTAGGAAGTTGAATTGTTTTTAAGGAATAGTTGATACGATATGTTATATAGGTGCTAAATCCATAATTTTTTCATTGAAACTTTTTATTTGCTTCTATTCTCAGGTAATTTATATTTTCTGGGATGTCTGTCTGTTCGTACTGACTGGGTTCAATTTCTGAACAGCTGTACCTGGGCACATATATAGGCAGACCTGAAAATTTTTTTCCTGGGCTTCTTTGTTAAACTGTTTTATTGTTTTTTAAAAAATCAGTGCTTAGTACAAATGAAGGTAGAAAATGCCTGACATACTGATCATAGCACTCACGTAGTTAATAGCAGAAGAATGAGCCTAAACATGTGGAACAAAGGAAAGGTAGAGATTGGCATGTGTTCTCCAGATTAGCTGAGTGGCTATGTTTAATAAGTTACATTAATAGCTACTAACCTCTGTGACAACTAGTTGCCATTCCCTTGGAAGGAAGAATCCTGACCTGGGCTATAAGAGGCACTAAATAAATATCTGTTGTATGAAAGAATGATCAGGAAGGTTATTTTTAATAGGAAAAAGACATGGGCAGTTGAAACATCTTTAAAATGAGGCAACTGAGTGTATTCTAGATGAGAGTAAATTTAGATTGATAAGGTAAATTCTCTAAATAAAATCATGGTATTCTCTGGTCCCATGAAAATCAAATTGCTTGTTTTAAGGCCCTTTTCAATAATGATTAGAGCTCTATTACATTTCTCTTATTCAGTGAAACAGCAGGGAGAATTATGTTGGCAGCCATGTAGAAGCCTGAGAATGACTTCCTGCAGAATCTAATTTGCCCAGGTTTCCTGAGGGAGAGCCTGATTTGCTGGGTTTGCTGTTGAGCCAAGGATGTTCAGTGGGAGAAGTTAAACAAAGGGAGAGTCAGAGCCAGAGAAACATTAGGCAGCAGCACTGGTGTTTGAGTGGGCTGCTTGTTCTAAAAAGTGGACAACCGGACTGGCTGGCCCAAAAGCCAACAGAAATAAACAAGTGCATATTTGTTCATTGTTTGTTCCTCACTGTATTCTAATTTAGTAAAAGCCAGTCACCTCTTCATCCTATAAGCCCGTCCCTTTTCAGAATCTCATAGGAAAGGCTCTGATTCTCAGTGTTAGCTAGTAATGCCAAGATTCTGATGCCTAAGAGTTAACATAATTTTACTTAGAACATTTATTTAAGAAACATTTTAGAGTATATTGGCCCCTCATTGATTTTTTTTTTTTTTTTTTTTTTTGAGGCAGGGTCTTGCTCTGTCCCACAGACTGGAGTTCAGAGGCATTATCAATAGCTCACTGCAACCTCAAATTCCTGGGCTCAAGTGAACCTCCTGCCTCAGCCCCCCGAGTAGCTGGGACTACAGGCACACACTACCGCACCTGGCTAATTTTTCTATTTTTAGTAAAGACGAGGTCTTGCTCTTGCTCAGGCTGGTCTCAAACTTCTGACCTCAAGCGGTCATCCCACCTCAGCCTCCTAGAGTGCTAGGATTACAGGCGTGAGCCACCACGCTGGGCCTGATTTTTGATTATTTGTTCAGGTGCATGTTTGTGATATTTGAGCTACCAAGTCACATTAAATTCAACAATTTACTTTTTTTCCTAAGTTTTATTTTTTTCACTTTTCTAAGGAGAGCTTATGCTTAGAATTAGGGTTACTTGTGTTGGCATTATCCTCATTTTGTGTAGCTAACTACAGAGAATGATTGTAAATGCTTTTTAACAATGATTTCTCTAACTCATCTTTATGGATGAACATAGTTCCTTTGGAAATAAGTTCAAAATTTAACAATCTCTGGCTCAAAAAATAATTACCTTTAATGAAATAAATCTGTGAGAATTACTATTTGCTCATATAAATTATTGCAAATTAGACATATGAAAGTGTGACCATGAGAAAGATGATCTAGACCGGAATCTATTGCAGAGGCTGGTGGTTGTAGGGATGGCCTTCTTTAATTTATCTTTCATTATGCATGTCATTATTGGATAGCTTTTGACTTCATTGTCATTATTTACTTATTTGCAGTAGGTAGCATTGTTTTTTTATACAATGGAAAAGAATACCATTGTTTGTATTATCATTTTGGTTGCTTTACCTCAGGGCCAATAAAGACTATTTTAATGAGAGCAGCCCTCAGTCATCTCCTCATTTTTCTTTTTGTATCTTAAAGATCTTATACTTTATACGCTTATTCCCAGAATCATTAGGAACTCTAACTTTCAAGGGAGTAGAAATGAATAAAGACAAAACTGGCTTTCCAGGAAGAATCTGAGTACATTCTATTTCATGTTCCATGATAATCTATTTTTGTCCCATATTTGAACTCAGTATGATTTATCAAAAAAGGAGACATTTAGAGGATATTTTTTTTTTCATTTTAAAATGAGTTCAGGCTGGGTGTTTTTACATTTTTATTATGAATAAGTATTTAACTTAGAGGCAGCAGATCGACCCAAAGGTACAACATTTAGTGTGGCTTTATAGTTTATTGAGATGCTATTTTATTCTGAGTTTTTGAATACATTTCATGTCTTTTCTTCCTCCCTTAGAAGAGTAACAAAAGACCTTACATCAGCGATGAGTTTTAGGAAGGATAGGAAGTCTCTATTTTCCAATGGTATATTTATTGAGCTAATAGCTATTTCTGAGCCTCTGGGCAACTATAGGGATTCTCAGGAATAAAGTAGATATGACTTCATAGATTGATATTTAATTCTTGTTCAGGTAGAAGTAAAACTAAAGAGGTTTTTTACTTTTTATCTTAAAACTAGAGAAAAATCAAACAATGGAGAGCCAAATTACTTCCTACAAACACATCTTCTTGATTGTGGGCCCAAAAGCACATCCAAAGAGGGAAAACAAGCCTGTATAGCTGAGTGACATTGTGCCTGATCTGATGAGAGATGAAATAGATGTCAGAGCAGAGTGGTTAAGATGTTTCGTGTAATTCAAGCAATATTTATGCAGTGCCAAGAGTAAAGAGAACGTGTCAGATGCCATGACAACGATAATAGTGAGGAAGACACAGTAGTTGCCTTCAAGTAGCTTTCAGTCTAATGGAGTGGTTGCATCAGGGTACAATGTAAGTCATGACAGAGGTCCAGGGTTAGTGTTTGAGGGGCAGGGGAAGAGGGAGGATGGGGTTAAAGGAAGGAAAGAGAGAATTCAGTTGGTGAAAACAGGCAGTCTTCATGAAGGCAAAAGCATTTTAAATGAACCTTGAAAGATATGAAAGATTTCTACAAGGAAAAAGATATGGAAGAATGTTCCATCTAGTTAGGGGAAACAACTTGAGCTGTGAAAGAGAGCTGAGTGAAGAATGGGCCCCACTTATACTCACCATCAAATTGGTATTGACTGATTAACACTATGGTGCTCAAAGGGTGGGAGCGAACACTGGGGAATTGGGGGGTGGGGGTAGACCCAAGTCTGAGCGATGTGGGGGGCACTGTGGAAGGGTGGGATATGCTTGAAAAGTAGTTGGGGAGCGGAATTAGGGGTCTCAATAGGGGAAAGGAATTCCTCAAAAACTAATTCATGTGATTAACTGTACACCTCGGTAAATTCACTGAAAATCATTTAATTGTACACTTAAAATGGAGTGTTGGTTGTACGTAGATACAGTTGGAG
>CAUYRT010107921.1:0-33381 GCA_963574885.1 Lepilemur ruficaudatus
TAGTCCCAGCTACTTGGGAGGCTGAGGCAGAAGGATTGCTTGAGCCCAGGAGTTTGAGGTTGCTGTGAGCTAAGCTGACGCCACAGCACTCACTCTAGCCCGGGCAACAGAGTGAGACTCTGTCTCAAAAAAAAAAAAAAAAGTTTAGACTTGAAGAAATCTTTTGGGAAGTAAGTTTCCACTTGGTTAAAAGCAAAATTTCAATAGTCTATGGAGCACAGAATTGCAGTGTACTAAATACTTGGAATAGCCTATGGAATACAAATGAAATAATTTGATGTAATAGTTTAAATTTTTTTTTTTTTTTGACATTGCTGATCTGGCAAGAAAGTAAGGCGTCAATGGGACCAAAAACTAAGTGAAATAAAAACTTTAAAGAGAGTAAGAAAATACCAAGACTAGCTTTCATTTCAAGGAACCTGCTGAACCCTGGTGATGGAAGTATCTATTTATAAGGTTAAGAGCCCATAATAGATATCAAATATATAGTGAAATTACTTTTATTTCAAAACATCTCTCCTTTCGGTTGGAAACAATATAGTCCCTTTGAGTGTCACTTTTTAAAACTTTTGAGTTCCTTCTTTTAAAAGTAGTTATACCTTTAGCGTAACTGACTGTTACCCACTTTGTCCCTTTTCATTTTCTTCTTTTAGGTATTCTTTTATTATTCAATTTAGATTACTTCCCATATGCTAGGAAGCCTGAAATGAATCCTAGATCTATATTGATTCCCAGTATCTTAGTGCATTGATTACACGCATTGAAACACATCTAATTTTCCAAAGTCATATTAATTATTGATACACAGGCAGACACACATTCAAATAAACTTGATGCCTTAGAACTGTCTGGGAATAGTATATATGAAATTCAAAAGAAATTTTTTAGAGACCACTGCTTTTCTCTTCCAATAAACACCTTTCCAAGTATTAATTCTCACCTCAAACTGAGAATTAATATTCTTTCTAGATGTAATTTTGTCATTTGATTAATTTCATTATTGCCAATTCTTGAAGTTCTATTCTAGACCCTGGTGCTTCTACACTTTACATACTAAAACAAAAACAAAGTCAAAACTCTTCATGTAGACTTGGAGGTAAATATTCCAATTTTAAGAATCCTTCCCTTTACTGGTTGATGTAATGTTTGCATTCACTTTGAAAGGTTTCCCAGTTTCGCTAAGATGATAGGGTTACAGTTAGTGTCTCTATGTCTATCTCCAACATGTTTTCCAAGTCTGCCACATCATTCCACCCCAGACCTTGTTGCCAGTAACCCTATGAGTCTAGATGGAGGAGTGTTTAAGGTATGTTGGTGGCCTAGTACTTCTATGCAAACCTTTTCTAGTATAACAGCAAATGTGAATGAACTAGACAACTGAGGAGTATCTCTGGTTGCCTGTTGGTCTTCCTAGGTCCCCCTATTTGTCTTCCTTTCTTCTTCCAAAATAGTCTAGAATTCTTTTTGCCTTCTCACTCTCTCATGGTTGTTTGAAATCTGATTTTCACCAGCCAGCTGGTGATCTGTTGCTTAATAAACCTTTTCTGGAGTTCGTAGCATATTTCTCCAAGCTTTATACTTCTCTTCAATATATCAGACTATATTTTAGATAAGAAACCTCAATTTTTTGCCCTCAAAAATATGCAGCTCTCCTTTGCTACCATCCGGCCTCTTCTTGATGGCCATCTAGCATTTTTCAGAAGTCTCTCTTTTCTTTTTATCCCAAACTTTGGAGGCATGATGAATCTAAAATTTTTGTTAGTGTAGTTTAGATAACTTAGTAGAGGTACTATTGCTTCTCTGTTGACCTATCCTACAAAGTATTACACCTGATATTGAACAGGAGACTTGTATCTGAGCAATGGGTTACGTATCAATAGTGCCAATTTTTGAACTCTTATCTCTTTGGATAGTTTATCTTAGTTGTTAGATTCTCTCAGTTGACTCATTCTTTCTCTTTTCCTTTCTCTTATCCTCTCACTCTAGGACACAAATTATTGAGGGTGGAAAAGGACTCAGTGCTCTCTTTTATTCAGCTCTGATTCCAAGAGGAAAGTTTCCAGGGTGTTAAAAATTGGAGAGAGAAGAGTAAGACTTGGGGTAATGCTGTTTCCTTTGTTGGCCCTGTATTCTAATAGATATACTGTTTCTGAAAGGCAAGGCCTCTTTTCTAAGCTTTTCTAAGCTGTGGCCTAAGTATTAATAGTATTCTACCTGGAGATTCGGGTTTTTTCTGGACCAGGCCTATCTGGTTCTTCGTAGAGTTGTTGCCCAAGTACCAAGAGATAATCCTCCATCTAAACAGCTAATAGATCCCTACATCATCCCTCCCTGGAAGCTTTTCTTCTTTATTTCTTAATAAGGATCTATTTGTTCAGGTCAGTTTATTAATCATTCTTTACACATGATATTGAAACTGAACTTTGTGGATATTCACTTATCCTAGTCTAAAATAGCATATCACAACTCATAATCTTCTGAATATCTAGGACAATGGGTTCCATTGCTAGGTGCAACTCTCTTCCCATCAGCCTGGCTCCCTCTGTATATGGGTGAGGTGGAGCCTCAAGAAGTGATGGACTATGTTAAGGGTTACCCAGCAAAGGGTTAATGAGTAGATAGAGAGCCTTACCCAGATAGTCACATATCCTTGTAGAAACTTTTTTGGAGCGGTCGAGGCCTTATTTTCCCTACTTGCTTTTCCATAGGCTTACTCTAGTTACAGCAAACTTGCCAGTCAGTCCTTAATAAGAGTTTTTGGGGGAGAGACAGAAGACTCTTGGAAAGGGGAGATCCTTGGTTCAGATTTCTCTGTCCTTGTTATGACAAGATAGCTGAGAGTTCTTACAACTGCCCTTGTCACCTCCCACCCTGAGTGCTCATCTAGATACAGGGTAGATGGTTTATAATGTTTTATATACATAGTTTACCAACGTGTACCTATTCAGAGCCTCCATTAACAGTAAAGCCAATTATTCTTAACATCTTTGGTTGGTTGTCAGTTTCAGTTTATAGAAGCTTCCCTAGAACACATATCTGCTGTATGAATCATTCTCTTTTTATTTTCCTACCTGGATCTTGGGTCTTAATATGATGATGAATTCTATGTTCTTCCCTTCTCCTTAAATGGGACCTTCTCATTCAAGCTGTCTGTGTGTTTTCCCTACTCTTCTTATATTCATCTTAATCCTTACCGCCGCCTCATATTAACAGATCTTTTCTTTCTTTTTAAAAGTTTTGTTTGTGTTAGTCAGTATATGGCATCCTTAATATTAAATACCAAGCCAGGCCGGGTGCGATGGCTCATGCCTGTAATCCTAGCACTTTGGGAGGCTGAGGTCAGTGAATCGTTTGAGCTTAGGAGTTCAAGACCATCCTGAGCAAGAGCGAGACCCCATCTCTACTAAAAAAAATATAAAGAAATTAGCTGGACACCTAAAAATATATAGAAAAAAATTAGCCGGGCATGGTGGTGCATGACTGTAGTCCCAGCCACTTGGTAGGCTGAGGCAGTAGGATTGCTTTAGCCCAGGAGTTTGAGGTTGCTGTGAGGCTTATGCCACAGCACTCTAGCCAGGCAACAGAGTGAGACTCTGTCTAAAAAAAAAAAAAAAAAAACCCCATAAGGACAGTATACATTAGTTGATTATTATTTTTATTTGAACTTCAAAATTGATGTAATCCAGCAATGTTGAAGCTTTTAAAAGCTTTGTGGCAGGGATTCTCAACCCTGGAATCTTCTAGAGAGCTTCCAAAACTGTTAATGCTTAGATCCCCACCACAAAGATTCTGATATAATTGGTCTGGAGATGGGCCCTGTCATGGATATATATGTTTTTAAGATCCCCCATATGTTTCTGATATATAGCCAGGCTTGTGAATCATTACATTAAAGGAAGTCTATGGTAAACTCTTTGATAAAGTAAAGAATTTATTTAATATTCAGTAAATATCTGAAAAACTACTTGGTGAAGGCACTATGCTAGAATTTTCTTCTGTGAAATTACATATATTCCTTTGCTTTACTATTAGTAGATTCTAAATTAAGATTTTTACGGGTAAAATTTTCTCTTAAATGTATAACTACGTTTGTAATAAGCTTATTACTTTTATCTGAAGATATTGCACAAGTTATTTTTATGTTACTCTTTGTCCATCAAAATTTAAAATAAATAGCAATGATTATGTAATAGATATGTAGCTTTGTAAATCAAGTTCTGTCTTGATTTTGAATGATAGATTTTGAATGATTCTGAAGGCACGTTTTGAATGATAATGTTCTTTGTACCTTTGTTTAAAATATAGGTTATATATTCAGACTGAACAGGAGAACCAGATAAATTCATATGAAACTATTATAGTTAAAGGAATGTTCTGGACTTGTGCTTTTATGTATTTGTGTATAGAATTTCATATTTATATAAAAACTATCTTATTGTATAAGTTGAGTGAAACTTCATTTGCCTTTTATGGGATTCTAATATGCATCTTAAGCGAAAGAGATGTTCAGTGTGGAACTAATAAACCAAATGTGACTCAACTGAGCCCAGGGTATTGCTATGTTTTGAGTAAAATAAAATTAGCTAACACAAATGAACTAGTAGAACCTAATTCCCTGCCTTTAATGAATTTGAGAAGTTTGCTATAAATATGGGGAAAGAGACTTTATTGGCACTTTATTGTGTGGATGGCAAGTTAAATTTTAACATTTCAAGCTAGGTATGGTGGTGCAGGCCCAGCTACTCAGGCAGGAGTATCACTTGTGGCCAGGAGGTCAAGGCCACAGGGCACTATGATCAAGCTTGTGAATAGCCACCATACTCCAGCCTGGGCAACATGAGGAGATCCTGTCTCTTAAAACAAAAATTTTAAGGTTTCAACAGTTTATTTAAATTAGGAGGAGAGCAGGCCTAAGTACCAACATGTATTTGTCATCAGAAGAATTTGTATGATGTGCTTTGTAAGTCTGGTTTATTGAATGATAGGATAAATGTACTAAGCAAGATTGATGCTTTTGCCTTAATTATCAAGTTTATCAGTAATTATCAAGTATATTCAGAAAAAGTAAAGTATAGACATTTGGTTTATTTTATTCAATTTGCATGACTAGTTTGTGAAAACTTTTGGAAGAGATTTTCTGATTTGCCTTCTTACGTTAATGACTTCTTGGAATTGGAGAGGTCCTCAACTTGTCAGTCTTCTTGGATATCTGTTCATTCATTCAGCAAATATTCATTGAGCATATCTTGTGCTAGGACTGTTCTGGGTCTCTGAAGATACTGAAGTGAACAAAATAGCATAGTAGTCAACAATTTTGTGGGGGAGACAGATAATAAATATGAAAAATAAGTGAATATATAGTATTTTAGATGATAACAAGTTCTAAGTTGAAGTGCTGGTGGTGGTATGGTGATAATATTTAAATAGTATGAGCAGGAAAGGCATCATGAAGAAGGTGATTTGACAGGACATTTGAACATTCTGGACTAAACTTGTAGGAGAAGAACTACAAAAGCATTGCTGATATATTTTACAAAGCAGAGTCACAAATGTATAGGAAGGAAAACTCAGGTTCAGAGATGTTAAATAAATTGCCCAGTATCAGATGCTGTTAGTTAGTACCGTAGCCAGAAATAGAATCCAGGCCTCTTATTCCTAGTGCTCTTTTCATCCTTTTTATATTGTTCTTTTTTTTTTTTTTTTTTAGACAGAGTCTCGCTCTGTCACCCTGGGTAGAATGCAGTGGTGTCATCATAGCTCACTGCAACATCAAACTCCTGGGCTCAGGCAATCTTCTTGCCTCAGCGTCCAGAGTAGCTGGACCACCGGTGCATGCCATGAGGCTCAGCTAATTTTTCTATTTTTAGTAGAGACAGGGTCTCGCTGTTGCTCAGGCTGGTCTCAAACTCCTGAGCTCAAGCGATTCTCCCACCTTGGCCTCTGAGAGTGTTAGGATTACAGGTGTGAGCCACCATGCTCAGCTTTATATTGCTCTTTTATTTGGGGATATGAAGTCATCTTCATGGGACATTTGGTTCATTATTATATATGTTATTATTAACACCTTTCTGTTGTTTACTTAGAATACCTGTAATCTAAAAGGAATTCATTTTTCTGGATATGAAAAAATGAAATAGTTTGAAATAATGCTAAAATTTTTTGCTCCTGAGCACAAAATTACAGAAGACCAAAAGGGTCATATTGAATAAGCTGATAATATTCACACCTATGACAGAGTGAGGACTACTTCAACAAAAGGATGAAGTAACTTTTTTATACTGTTGTGGTAGTGGAGTTGAGTTAATCAATGAAACACTTGGAATGCAGGATAAAGTCTACTTTGTACTAACTTTAACAAGGATTTGGGTTTTCTTCAACAAAGTAGCCAGAAACGTTGGAGTTAGCATAGAGTATCGAAATAGTTATCCAGGAAAGCCAAGGACTTACACAAACAGTAAATGAAACCATCAAATCAAGAAAATGAGAAAGAATGAAAAGTTGATAGGAATAATAGAAGGAGAGTAGAATCAAGTAGAAATAGGAGCATGGGTTCAAAATTAAGGTCATGGTTGCCAAGTGCATATCTAACTGATCCTCTTACAGTCCTTTAATATTGTTAAGTCTGGAGTGATAGATTAAAGGAAATGTGTTGGCCTGGTTGGCCAACATTTTTCAACTTCAGAAACTGAAAAATTGATATGTAGTTTATTTAGTTATTGACAAGTATATTTATGAAAAGTTATTTAAGTTATTCCTACATTAAAATTCATAACTAATAATGATAGATTTTTTCCTCAATATTAAGGTTCTTTCTTATTTTTCTAAACTGACAATTGGTAATATATATTAATTTAAGAATTTCTCAGGCCGGGCATGGTGGCTCATGCCTATAATCCTAGCACTCTAGGAGGCCAAGGAAGGAGGATTGCTTGAACTCAGGAGTTTGAGACCAGCCTGAGCAGCAGCTAGACCCCGTCTCTACTAAAAATAGAAAAAATTAGCCAGGCATGGTGCGTGCACTTGTGGTCCCACCTACTTGGGAGGCTGAGGCAAGAAGATCACTTGAGCCTAGGAATTTGAAGTTGCAGTGAGCTATGATGATGCCACTGCACTCTAGCCTGGGTGACAGCGAGACTCTGTCTCAAAAAAAAAATTTCTCGTTTGTAAAATTGAAAAAATATCTGGCTTACCTACTTCAAGACTTGTTGTTTGGGTAAAATGAGAATATATGTGCACACTGTTTTTGCAAGTTGTAAAGTTTCCTATAAATTTTAATGATTATCATGCATTTTCATGTAAGCCTTTTATTACAGTCTTGTATTACAGGTAATATAAGGCTCTAAGGATAGTATGTAATAGTTCCTAATTCTCAAGGATTGCACGATGTGGTAGGAAGCCAGATATCAAAACAGAAAATTGCTATATAGTACAATGTTGTAAGTGCTTTAATCAGGGAATGTACAAGACCAACAAGAAAGGAGTACCTAAGGCTTTCTTGTGAGTTAGAATGGTTCCCTAGAGGAGGTAATACATGAGATAAGACCTAGAATATGTGTGTAGGAGTAAGGCAGAGAATAAGGAAAGGATATTTGAGTGAGAGCAAACATCATGTACCAAACACGTGGTGTGGATGCAGGGGAGACCATAGTATATTTGAGAATGGCAAGAAGTTTAGTCACCTAATGTATGAGAATAAAGTGGGAAAGTAGACCAAAAAAGAAGTCAAAGCCCTCTTAAGAAGAGCTTTTTATGCCTAGCAGAGAACTTGGGATCTTATCATACAAGTGATAAAGAGACACTGAAAGATTCTAAGTAGGAGAGTAGCAGGATCAGATTTTTATGTTAAAAAGATTACTGCTTTTTTTTAAAAAAAACAGGATTACTGTTGGCTGAGGGGGATTGGAGAAAGCAGAAGCAGAGACCTCTGAGAAGGCTACTGCAGTATTTCCAGTAAGAACTGATTTAGGATTGTACTAAGATGATAGTAGGAAGAAAGAGAAGATATTTAGGGAACAGAATAAGCAAAGCAAGCGAATAGTTTATGTGGTTTAGAATTTCAGGCTTATTTATCTTTATTAAATCCTTCTGATTTTTTTTTTTTAAAAGATCTGGCCAAGTACTTAGGTAGTTACAATGTTAGATAAAGTTGTTAGTCCCCAAACTGAATAATGTAGCTTTAGCAAGTTTTTTAAAAAGCATGTATAGAGGTGCAGGATTGACTAAATGGATGAGTACCTGAGAGAATTTTGTAAGTGACTTGATTTTCTGTCTTAACATCTCATCGTATAGCACATGAAAAGTCTTACTAGGGAAGAATTGAGAATACGGACTTTAAAATTTCAGTAGAGAATTCATTAAGACAAATAGCATTCTGTCAATGAGAGATTCAGATACTCTTGTTTTAAAAAACACAGCTTTATGGAGATATAATTTACATACCATACAAATTGCCCATTTAAAGTATGCAATTCAGTTTTTAGTGTATTCACAGAGTTGTACAACCATCGCCACAATCAGTTAAAACATTTCATCACCCCCCAAAAAACCTAGTACCCATCAGCAGTCATTACCCATTTTCTCCCTTCGTACCCATAGCTGTAGGCAACCACTAATCTGCTTTCTATCTCTATAGATTTGCCTTTTCTGGATATTTCATGTAAATGGAATCATGCAACATATGGTTATTGTGCTGGCTTCTATTTTCTTTCTTTCTTTTCTTTTTTCTTCTTTTTTTTTAATCTTTGTTTTTGTTTTTCTGAGACAGTGTTTCTGTTATCCAGGCTGGCTAGAGTGCAGTGACATCATCATAGCTCATTGCAGCATCAAACTTTTGGGCTGGGCTCAAGCAATCCTGCTTCAGCCTCCCAAGTAAGTGGAACTGCAGGTGTATGCCACCATGCCCGCCTGATTTGTAAATTTTTTGTAGAGATGGGGGTCTCAACATGTTGTGCTAATTGGTTGCTCTGGCTGGTCATGAACTCCCGGCCTTAAGCAATCCTCTTGCCTTCAGCCTCCTAAACTGCTGGGGTTACAGGGGTGAGCCACCATGCCTGTGTGACTGGCTTCTTTCTATTAGCCTAATGTTCTCAAGATTGTTCCATATTGTATCGTGCATCAGTACTTCATTACTTTTTATTGCTGAATGATACTTCATTCTATGGATATACCACATTTTATATATCCATTCATCAGTTAATAGTCATTTGAGTTATTTCCACTTTGAGGCTATAACTAATAACAGCTATGAATAGCTAATAACAGCTGTGAATATTTGGATACAAGTTTTTGTGCAGACATGTTTTCATTTCTCTAGCGTATATAACTGAGAGTAGGAGTAGAAGTAGGTAGCTAGGAGTAGAATGACTGGATCATATGGTAGCTCTTATGTTTAGCTTTTTGAGGATCCCAAATATTCTTAACTTTTCAACATTTGAAGTGTAGTATTTGGATGAGCATTTAAAGTACAGACAGTGTTGTAGCTTCAATAGGTATATATGGTTTTATCATAGACTATATTCATTATAGTAATCAGTAAACTATTTATAAAGGATACTTAAATTTTTTTTAACTATTCCAGTGCTCATTTTCAGAGTGGTATTATTATTGAGTTGGTACTTTGTTTTACTTTGCAGAAATACTCAAAATTTTTGGCTCATAGATATATTCATTATATCACTGTATTTAACTGTTAAATGTTTTCATGTATTTAATGCGGGTCATATTATGACATGTTTGGGATGTATACTTAGGGCCTTGTAGTATGAAGGCATTTAATTTCTCTCTGAACAGTGTCACAGAGGGTCTTGGTTCTTCCAAATGCTCATACAATGAGATATGGACAAATGTGTACAATTCACAAGATAATAACAATTATGAGGAAAATGGATGGGACATATTTGAAATGATAAATTAATATACAATTTGACTGCATTTTGTAGCTAAGAGAATGATGGAGGGAAAATTATGGATATTTAGAGATTATTAATATCAAAAGGAAAAAAACTTGGTCCCTTAAATTACTGAAAAAAGGAACATTACATAGTCTGGACAAAATTAATTTTTTGAATAATTAAGGTCATAAAATTATGCATTAACTTCTAAGAAAAAAGCAGTTTTACTGTTTGGCTATCTGAAAACTAAAACAAAAATGTCACTGTTATCTAAAAATAAAACTTCAGCTCATACTTTATCTAAAGCTACAGTAACGATGACACTCTTTTGAGGGCCAGATTGATAGGGGAGAGTGTAGTATACTCTTGAACATGTATTCAGGTTTACCTATGGAAGAAATCTGCTTAGAATTGAAAATCCTCTTGACATTTTAAACTTATTTTTGCTCACATTTAATTTATAAAAGAAATAATTTTGACTTTTATTGAGCTGTTTTCCACACTTTTACCTTTAGTTTGAAGAAAATGAAGATATTTTCTTCTATATTCTCTTGGCTAAACCCATAGGAACAAAATACCTAGCAGGAAATGTGCTAGGCCCTATCTTTATAATAGCTCTGTGAAATAAATGTAATTAATCCCACTTTACTGGTTTAGAAACTAAGTCTCAAGAGACATACTAGCTGTGTACTAAATAATATATTGAAATCATAAAATAAATACAGAGCCATAAAAAGCCAGTGTAATTAGCAGCTTCCTGGATAGAATCTAAAGTCCTCCATAATTCAAAGATGGGAAATTGTGACCTAGGATTAGTCAGATACAGCTTTATGCACAAAGCAACTCTTGAGCCTGTATTTGAAGGGATATAGTATTTGGATTATTTGAAGAAAAATCAGAATACGTCTTAGTGGTGTAAATAGCATGAGCAAAGATGAGAAAAGACAAGAATAAGCATGACACTTTGAGGAAGTTTTCTACTAGCCTCTTTAGATTGACGGTAATCTACTAAAGCTAATGTAAAAGCATAGGTATTTGGTAGGCTACAGAGAAGTCTCAGAGAATATAGGAAAATTTAAAAGGCAGGTCTAAGGAAAAGAACCTAGGATTAGCCATTTTCTCATCTCTCTCTCAGGGCCACTTAGCTTCTCTGTACATCTGCTCTTCCATCATTTTTTGCAACTCACTTTTCTTTAGCTTGTATATTCTTAGGCCCCTAGCCTTAATTATCTCCCAGCTCAACTTCCCCTGTTTCTGTTAGTTAAAAAATGTCTAAATCAGAAAGCTCTGATTTACATCATAGCATCTTTTAGAGATAACTAACATATATAGATTTCTGGCCTGCCATTGTCTCCTTGGGTCATGTCTGTTTCACACAGCTTTGACCCCAAGGATGGGGTCATGTAGCCATTGCTAAGGTAAAGGACACAGATTCTCTCAAGAGCAAGTAGTCCTGTCTGCTGCATTAGGCAGTCTGTAAAGAGGAAGCATGAGTGAAGCACAGGGAAAGGATAATGGGTCATGGACCTTCCTACTTCCTGGATTGGGGTAGAGGCTAGAACATTCGTGAAAACTGTCATCATTTAAAAATTACATTAATGCAAAGGTCTTTTTCTTCCTAGTAGTCTATCAGTGATGCTGTGTCTTGAAAACCTTTATCTATCTGTCCATTTATTTCCCTTCTCACCCTGTCCTTTTCCTACCCACTTTCTCATCACTTACCTATTCCCCCTAGCTCTTCTTATTTCCTCATCTGTTTCTAAAGACAAGGAAAGATTGGACAAAAGTCTTCAGTTATCTCAGGGTTAAGAGAAAACAACAATGACAACAATGTATGCCTTAGTGCCCAGCACAAGTTTAAGACTTTCTTAGATGTTATATGTGGTATGTGAGAAGGTGGATTTATTTTATTTTTTCCTGTATTTTTAATTTTTTAAGCATATACATTTCTATTTACCAGAAAAATTTAAAAATTTATAGTAATTTAGATTTGTGTTGAATTATGGTGATAATAGTATGAAATTAAAAATTTAGATAAAATTAAAAAGTGAAAATATTTAGATGATGAACTTTAAGGGAAAAACTGTGACTTATTCATCTTTATATTCTAACAACTAAGCCAGCTTATAGTAGTAGATGCTCACATATAGTTGTTAAATGAATATAATAGACCAGCTCTTTCAACACAATAGACAGAGAAGGAATAAATCCTTAATGTATAATAATTTGTCCTTGAAATTTAATCAGAATTCTCAAATTTCTCACTATCTTCAGGTATAGTAGCGTTAATTTTTAAAAAGTATTTCTTCTTGGATTAAAATGTATATATAGTTTTGGATAGTCAGTTTTGTTTCTCCTACTTTACTATCATGTGGTCTATAGATATTGAAATTTGTGAGTATACATGAATTATAAATGTAATCTTTAGAAAATAATTAAAATTATATAATGTCATATACATTATAAAACTATTTTAAATCTGCACTTAATATTGGATTCTAAGAGGTAATTTATTTTGAGAAGTATTCTACTTTTTCACATTAAATGTTTTTATATTTTTGGGATTATGAGAAAATGTGTAACTTTTAATACAAATATCCCTAACATTAACAAAATAAGGAATAAGTATGTTCCCACTGCATATTTAACTTATTTTCCAAATCTCTGTTTGCTCACCTACACATATATCCCCTAGCCCCCAAAAGACAACCCAATTTCCTGAATCTATATAGTTTTATACCATCTTTAATACCTGGTACTGTCATTCACCTCAATTTCTTGTAAGTAAGGATCTGTTTAACTTGGCTTTGGTTGGGTTTCCACAAGTACTCCAATCTACTAGAATTTACACCCTTGAGGTAGTGTACCTAAATCACTTATTCACTATTTCCCAAGCATCTAGCATACTTCATGGTTTAGTAAATTTTTTCTGAAAGGTTGAACATCTGATGTTTCCATAAATGGATAAACTTCATATTATTATCATTTATAGCATCTGGGTGAAATAACTTAGATATATCCTTAATTAGCTAAGTGTACAGAATAAAAGACTAGTATTTAGGTGTCATCCCAGGGGTCCAGCTTATTTAATGTCCCATTTTTCTTTGTCATAGACTGGAAAGTTGAGTATGTTCCCCTGAGCCCCAGAGGTATTCTAAGAATTTTGTACAGCTGCTATCATCAATGGACTGTGTACACACACACGTATATAATAGTGTATACATATAGTTGTAATCATTCTAATATAGCAACTAGTATGATTAGAGATTGTAAAATCCTTTGTGCTTCCCTTTGAAAACCATACATTACTGGGAAGGCAAATAGGTAGGTGTTTTTCAAACATCTCTGACCATGACCCAGAATATTTTATTTTTTCATGATTCCACTCTGTGGATTTCATGACCTCTAATGAGCTATTACCCACAGTTTAAAAAATATTTCTGCAACTGGGACTAAAGAGTTCAATAAATAGGAATGTTTTAACATTTTAGGGGTGGTAGCCAGTGTTTCCTGTGTATTATTTATCTTTGCTGATATAAGTTCTAGTTTTAAAGGGCAGTGGAATATACCTAGGCTTTAACTTCTTTTTCAATTCTGGAAAGACCGTCCCTGTATAAACAGTGTCATTAGCATCAGTGGAGGGGCAAAGGAAAACTCATGCAAACATTTCGTGTTTCTGCTCCTTTTCTGTGGTGCCATCTTTTTTTCCTGTTCAATTCTTTCTCTCTAAATACATAGAGAACTTACAGCAAGTATATGTTTATGGCCTCTTCTGCCAGTAATAACTGGACCTACAATGTTGAAAAAAGAACACAACTCTTGTGATTCGTACTAGGGATATTTTGGTGGAGACATTTGAGAAGTAGTAAAAGATGTAACAAGAGTTATTTTGAAATTATCTTCTGAGTAGTTTGCTCTTTAAGTTTATAAATAAGCTAAACTCTACTTCAGATAATCTCCAACTGATTTTAAGGAAATTCCCAATATTTTGGTAATGGTAAATATACTTTGTGAAGAAAACATGGTAGCATGATTAATAGTTTCAGTTTTTTCATAGAGCTCACTGCTGATTCATATAACTGTACATCAGTCTTTCTCAAGAAAACTTTAATAAAATATAATAGTATCTACCCTAAAGCTGCCAACTAAATGGTTTAATAGTTTTAACAGTCTGGTTACTCAGTATGAAACAGGTTTCTTCACTAAGTGATAAGATTTCAGTGTCTGAGGGAAGAGTATTATCGTTTAGAGCAACACTGTACAATAGAACTTTCTGTAATGATGATGTGATAGCTATTGAGCACTTGAAATATGCCTAAGGTGACTTTTAAATTTTATTTAATTTAAATTTAATTTTCTGTGTGTGGTTAATGGCTACCTTATTGAACAGTGCAGATTTAGACATTACTTTTGGACAGGGAGGGGGAAAATAGATATTACTTTTGATACATTCATTTTTGGTTCATCAGAATTGCTTGCTGTCTAATTGAATGCTGTCTTCAAACACTGGAATGAAATATCTGGACCTGATTTTGTGTCTAGTTGAAAGTATAACCACACAGAGAAGAACTATTTAAAATGACTTTTAAATATTGTAGTTTAACTATATATTCCTAGTGGACTATATTCTGAGAATCAAAAGAACTGTGTTCTCAGTAACCATATTGTCGTGTTAGTGTTGGTTTTGCTATTCTTAGACTATTAGCTGAATATTATGTCATAAATCAAATGAAAAATTCTGTGTTGAGTGCTGAAAGTGTCAAGATTTTCAGCACATAAACTAAGACTTTTGGCATGTCAAAAGCAAGGACTACAGATGTAAAAATACTGTAGTTCAGTATTGATGATACAGTAAAAATACTGTAGTTCTGAATTTGAATTGAAAATGTTGATGTGATCTCTGTCATTAAAGAATGAAATAGCTGGGCGTGGTGGGTCATGCCTGTAATCCTAGCATTTTGGAAGGCCAAGGAGGGAGGATTGGTTGAGACTAGAAGTTTAGACTAGCCTGGCAACACTATCTCTACAAAATAAAAATATTAGCTGTGTGATGGTGCATGCCTATAGTCCTAGCTACTCGGGAGGCTGAAGCAGGAGAATGGTTTGAGCCCAGGAGTTCTAGGCTGCAGTCAGCTATGATGACACCATTGCACTCCAATCTGGACAATAGAGCAAGACCCTTCCTCTTAAAAAAAAAAGAGAAAAAGAAAAAAAATTTTTTTAAAGGGACTGAGCATAGTGGCGCATGCCTGTAATCCTAGCATTTTGAGAGGCTGAGGCAGGAGGATCACTTGAGGCCACAACCTGGGCAACAGCAAGACCCTGTCTCTATAAAAATTTTTAAAAATTAGTTTGATGTGGTAGTGCACTCCTGAAGTCCCAGCTACTTGGGAGGCAGAGACAGGAGGATCACTTGAGCCAAGGAGTCTGAGGTTGCAGTGAACTATGATGATGCCACTGCACTTTAGCCCATGCAAGAGTGAGACCCAGTCACCAAAAATTAGAAAAATTTATTTTTAGTGAATTCTTTTCTTTCATTGTAAAATCTGATCATTTTGAAACAGATTTGATAAAATACTAGCTCTAATATTAGTATTTTACAACTTAATAGTTATAGCATTGTTTTTCTTGCCATACTTTTGTTTTCTTTTAAAATAAGATGTATTAATTTAAAGCACATAAATAATGAATACACATATTCATTTATTTATTCAGCAAATATTTAATATGCAACTGTTTTGAGCAAAGTACTCTTCTAAGGCTCTCTGGGAAATGTAAGATACTACAAACCTGATTTCTTATTGTTAAGCAAATGAATGCAAGTTCATAAATGTAATGCAGGATTAAGTGCAGTGAAAGTGGCAGTGATAAGATACTTTTTAAATTTTGTAGATTTTAGAACTTTGATTTCTCTAAATTGTCAGTAGTCATAGTGCTAAGTGTTTGGGATCAATGACTTTCAGCTTGTATAATCAGGTAAACTTTCGTGGGGTGTCATTTTGACGAGGGGTTTAAGAACAGGGAGAATTTGATGTGGGGCAGGGGTTGAAGAACATTGTAAGGAGAGGACAACAACTGAAGTTAAGACAAGGATTTGGGAAACTGTGTTGCAAAAATCAGATGATGATGGTAAGTTGAGTTTGATTGGAGAATACAAAGGAAGTTAGTTTTGGGAAGTAAGAAAGTCCGCTAAGGAGTTTGAAATTAATTCTGTTGCTAATATGGGGAATGATGGGAGGGTAGGTATGTGCTGTCACAATAATTTTTTCAGAGGATTGGTTCATGGGGAGAAAAGGAACATTTAGATGACAGATCAGGAAAGAGAAAAATGAAAAAAAGGGTTAGGATAGTAATAATGTCTATCTCTAGCAACAAGTGGCTAAAATAGATATTAGAGAATTTTTACTTCTGTTATGGTATATGAGAAGTTTTAAAGTAATATGTTTGCTGAAAATTTAAATTTAAATGTAGACCCCTAAAATGCTATAAACTTTAACAGAAGACATTCAATAATCACCAATCATAGAGTTGATTTTCAACCACTAGTATTATAAATAGGCAGTACCCAGGTTGTAGCTGAGATAGGTTCCTGAGAACATCTTTAGGTCAGATTTGAATGTAACTTAGATTCCTTAGAACATATACGGTAATATTAATAATAATACTATAATGACTCGTGATAATGTAGTATAATACTGTAATAATAAAAAAATACTCCTGTACTGTATGTAATAAGTTACAGAAAATATTGTGCTCTTTAATTCAAGCAAACAACTTAAGAACAAACTCATACAAAAATTTAGATAGGAGAAATTTCAAAAAAATATTAAAGGTTAATACCTAATGTTGCGTCAATGCTAGGCTAGGAATATTACACTTACGTTTATCTTCTAACCAAATCTGTAATAACCTTTCCATTTCAATAATTAATCCACTTTGCTGCTTGGTAATAATTGATGCTTTCATTGGAGCACTGCCTTTCACACGTTCTATTATTCTCATTTTATCCTTTATAATTGTTCCCATAGTGGAGCTTCTGAAGCCTAATGCTTTCCCAATGAATGATGGTGTCTGGCCTTTCTCCGAATGCTTATTTCTACTTTTGTTTCCATTGTAATCACCTTTTTCTTTGCTGCAGGCTTGCCTAGACTTGTAGTGGACTTTTGCTTTGGAGGCATGAGCATAAGGGTAAACACGGGCTCACAAAATTGAATAAAAAAGTTAAGACAAAAGTGATTCTGTGCGTAAGCAACCATAAAAAAGAGACCAGCTGCTAGCATAAAGTTGTTGCACCAAGAAACCACTTATGCCATGCGGGTTTGTTTACATGTGCAGAAGATACTAGTTCCTGAATTATTAATGTAATTACTTAATTATAAATTATCCTTATGGGGAGCCTTGGGAGCCCATTCATAAGTATGGAATGTTGTAAGTTGGGTCGTCTGTAACCCAGGGACTGCCTGTACTTGCTTACTAGCAGATAGGGACATGTCAAACTAGCAGCCATTAGTTTAGAAAGCATTACGCATCAGAAATGCACATGATTACTTATGTTTGGAATGTTTGAAATCACCTTTTAAATCTATAAGCAATTTGGTGAAGTTTTATATTTTCTAAGCCTACTTATTGGTATCAATAGCCAGCTAAAGGAGGGGAGGACATGGAATTAGTGTTGATAGGACTAGGCTACATTTTTGTAAGCCTGTTTTCAAAATTATTTTTAAGTTTAATATTACCCTAAGATGTATTAGACAGGTAAAATTTATGTAAACTTAACAGTAGCCATAAAATAGATTCTTGCAAACTTTTGTTTTTTTGTGGATCTTTATAATAGGTCCTGGAAAAGCTATTTTTTTAAGAAAGGTTTCATTCTGGCCTCATGGGCAAGGCCAGTGATGGCAGAAAGCATGTTACAGGTACATTTTGTTGCTAGTCTTGCCTGAGAAAAGCAGAAGCCAATCAGGGATGCATACTGGAGTTCCAGAAGTTTGCAGTGTGCCAGCCTAAGCACCATTTAATGTGTTAAATGTTAATTTATTTGTGTATCTCTCTATAGTTTCTGTGACAAGGATTATCAGTATCAGCTTTAATATCTTCAAAGTGTATTTCTAATAGTATCAGTCTTATAGGAATTAACATGAGATGTTAATATGTTAAGATTTGGTTTAGGTTAGATGGGTCACACCCATGCTATTATAGTAAACTTCCAGGAGGTTAGGTAGATTCTGTTGCTGTTTTGGACTTCTATGGTATAAAATTTTATATAAAATAATTGAACCACTTTCTAAGGCCTGGATTAAAAGCATAGAAGGGGAAATTTTACCACCTTACATGTTTCATCTATGTATTTCATATGTTTTGATCTACACTTTCTCAAAGATTCTTAGTAATAAGCAAATTTAGTATTCATAAACAGAATTAAAGCATGGATTTTTCTGTATATTCTTTTGGACCCCTAGCATTATGAAATTTTGTCATAAGGAAAAAATTAACATTGTAAGAAGTTAGTTTTGACATTGACTTTAAAAAAAAAAGAATAGGAGAGAAACAATACAATTCCAAGTTTCAGCTTACTTTCAGGGAATAAACTGATGTTTGTCTAGTTCTTTCCAATTTGAATGCATTTGGCAAAAGTTGTATACTTACTTAAAAATGTCCATTTTTGTCTAGAATTCAATTTTTCTTTGGGTTTATCCAATTTGATGTTTGCTCAGATTCTTGAATCTTTAGGTTTTTATGTCTTTAACCAAAAAATGGTTAGTTTTTAGCCATTGTTTTTTCAAATCATTTTTCAACACCACACCTTTTTTTCTCTCCTTCCAAGATTCTATTGATAGAAATGTTAGACCTTTCATTATTGTCCCACAGATCTCTGAAGCATTGCTAATTGTTTTTCTATGCTTATTCTCTTGGTTGACCAGACTGGATAATTTCTATTGATCTACCTTCAAGTTAATTGGCTCTTTTGTTTGTCATCTTCATTTTGCTATTGGGTTCATCCAGTGAGTTTTTATTTCAGTTATTACATTTTCCATTCTAAAATTTCCGTTGGTGGTTCTTTATATTTTCTATTTCATTCCTGAGATTTTCTGTTTTTCTATTTGTATCAAGTATGTTCATGATAAATTGAGTAATCAGCAACTCATTTTTCTTACATGCTGGGCATCAAGTAATAATCTGTTCATGGTATAGTGAACTATCTATTCATTATTAGGGGAAAGTATAGATGAGAGGAATTTGGCTTTGTGACTGAATCTAGAATCTTTCCTTTTGGAACCAAAGGTATAAGCCAATCTAAGCCAATAACACTAATAGTTTGGTTCTCAAAATACACGTGATTTTTTTAGTGAAAAATTATTTTTTTTTAGTGTCATAGTAATTTTTTGACTCTTAAGGTTAATGGTAACTAGAAAAGAAGCTCCAGAATTTGTGACTAATTTATCTCTTTTGTACCGTCCCTGACAAATGATTGTGAATCAATTTCCTAAAGTATCTTCAAGGGCAAATTTTATGTCTTTGTGATTAAGAATCTTTCCTATGCCAAATTTATATTTTAAGGTTATTTCTTCCCCTTAACAAAGTAGAAAATGGGTTTTCCTTTTCAGTTCTTTTTTTATACATGTTCTTATATTTGTACTTTTTTTTTTGCAAAATTAGATCATACTGTGTTTATGTCATATATGCTGCCTCTTTCACTTAACATTATACTATGAATGTTTCCTTTTGTTAAATAGTATTAGAAAATAAGATTTTTAATAGTTATGTGCTATTCATTTGCATAAATATTTCAGTTTACTTAACAAACCTCTTATTTTGGGGGTTATAGAAATTCTCAGATTTTGATGGGTCATGAGCCCTTTTAATTTTTTATATTGTTATTAAGTTTCATTTTGCTGAGTCTTTATAGGTATTTGAGAATAAGTAAGAAAAAGCTGAATCTAAGATTGCCTTTTATATGCTTTTTTAAGAAGTTTCTAAGACCACAACTGTCATTCTTTGGTCTTTTTATTTTTAGCTTGAAAAATCTGCTCTTTTTTTCACTAAAACTTATTTTCTGTCCCATTTTAATTGTTTATAGTGTCTGGCATGCTGCCACTTTTATTTTTACATTTTTAAAACCATGGTGTTGAGAACTTAAGATGATCTATGTTCTTCTAATATGATGTTCTAATATTCTAATTAATAGGATATTCTAGTATTGTTCTAACTAATATGTATTATAATAAAATGATTTCTTATAAAGGAAAAAGTAAGACAAAACTTTTGTCTCTGACACTGAATATACCCTTTAATGTGGCAAATTACTTAATCTTTCTGTGTCTGTGTTTCCTCATTTGTGAAAATCATTATTAATAGTGAAGACAATAATTACACTTAGAATTTACTTGGTATAATTAAAATAATGAAGTGGAAATACTTGCCCTAGTGCCTGGTGTAAAAAAGAGTAGGCTGTCAGTAAATAGTGTTGTGATGATGGTGGTGATTGTAGTCCGAATTATAAACAGCAGCAATACTGTCGATAACAGTAGTATCATGTTTGAAACACATTTTTGGTTTTTTCCACAATGATATTAAATTGTTGATTCACTTCCAATTCAGTCTGACTAGTCATGTCTTTTTTCACTCTATTTTTTGCATGTGTGTAATTTTCCCAATCTTAATATTTGTCATGCTTTTGGGCCTGTGTCTAACTTTGAACTGATTTCTTTTGAATTGTCATGTTTTTCAGTATGTCTAGTTAATTATCAGTTTTATTTTGTCTGTCATGGAGTTAAATTCACTAAAATTGTTTCACTAAAGGTTTGTTGAGTGTATTTTTAATTCCTTTCTTATTATTAAATATATGTATAAACAAAAACTCAAAAGAATAAATAATAAGACCAGCAGCTCCCTCATCCTAACCTTCAAACTAGTTTTTTACTTCATCAGTTATTTTAGAGAGTTATTGACAAGAGTGTCAAGAGAAATAATCATAGTCTTAACTATGAAAAATGTCTTTATAATTCTCCCTTACGTGTTACATTCGGCTCATTTGGCCAAAAACATTGAGCTATTAAAGAGCACATACAATGTTTGATGCTAAAAAGGTAGATGGAGGGACTTTGTGGAACCTGTCAGTGATTTTATATTTTATCTTAAATGTAACTGCTTTGTTACTAAAGGATTTAACTAGGAAAATGTCGTTGTTTAATTTATATTTTTAACAATGATTACTCTATGAAGAATAGATTTTAGTAGGGAAGATAGGGGTATTGGGGCAAGTTTGTAAACAAGATGAATTAGGAATCTTACCAGCAGCCTAGACTAATAGAGCAGGGATTGGCAAACTTTGTCTTAAAGGATCAAATAATATTTTAGGTAGACCTTAGCGTTTCTGTCACAACTACCTCAACTGTGCCCTTGTGGTGCAAAAGTAATCACAGCTAATACAGAAACAAGTAACACTAAAATAGGAGCCCTGATTATAGGCCCTTCCTCTAGCGGAAAACTGTTAGTGACATAGATCAGTGTGGTAGTTATGGAGATGGCGAAGGTAGATCAATTTAAGGTTTATGGTGAAAGTAAAATTGAGATGATTTGGTATTGGATTGGATATATTGGGTCAGGAGAATGGACATGTTTGTGCTCATCCCCCTGTAGAGAACTTCAACTCACACTTTACATATGGGGTTGGTTTCATGACTTGCCTCCTGGATTGAAGATACCATTACATAAATTTTTTCATCTTTGTTGTGTTTACAATCCCCTAGTCAGATTGCTGCCAACTTGTATCAGTGTTTCTATTTATCTTGCGGTTGAATTCTGTATTCTTCTCATAGTCTTCCTTTCTGGCAGGGCCACAGACACATTCAATTAGATTTTGCTTGATTTTCATGCCTAGTTTTGGCAGTGGGATCCTAACACTAAAGTCATATGATGACATGTTACAGAAATAAATTTAGAGAGCCAGACTGGAGTGAGTGAAATTGTAAAAAGAAGGTAGAGATGTGGAAACCATATATGTAGATAATTTTAAGAATCTTAGTTGAAAATGATAGTAGAAAAAAATAAGGCAGCTAAATGAGAATGAGTGGTCAAAGAAGGGATTTTTGTTGTTTTTAAAGATGGGGGATAACTGAAAAGAATCCAGTAGAGATACAGAAAAGAGAGGAAATAACCAATGGAGTAAGGTTCCTTACAAGTTGTGAAAAGTTAGTAATAAGTTTGAAGTAATGAAGGCCATCTCCCCCATTTTAACGAGAAAAAAGGAGAGGATGGGTACGATGCCATTAGCTTTTAGATTTTGTAAGGGGAAGAACATTGTTTTTCTATAGTGCTTTAATTTTAAATTTATCATTTAGTTACTTCTCCACCCTTCACTGGCATGTTCCTAATTATTCATGTCAGTAGAGCCAAGCACTTTATTCTACAGTTACCTTATTTTGTTCCCATTCTTTTTTGTTGGTGGTGGTGATTTATTCTCTTTTAAAAAAATGAAATTAGAAAAGAGAACTGATCATCCACAGGGAGTTTGAAAAGGGAATAGTAGATAGATAATAAGATACATCACTTACAACCTCTCCAAGTAGGTGATTGACTCAACTTGTCAGGGTCTGGATATTTGGGATGTAGAATTATGAATATGTCCTCCATTAGGGAATAAGATTTAATTTGTAGATAAGTTGTACAGTGGCTTGAAATTCGGAGTTAAAGACCAGGGAACAGTGAACATGCCTCCTACTTGAAGCTGAGTCCTCAGTGAGGATGTCTTGCTCAGGTTGGTCTTGAACTCTTTACCTCAAGCAATCCTCCTGCCTTGACCTCCCAAAGTGCTAGGATTAGAGGTATGAACCACCGCATCTGGCCCTGTAAAGTTTTTTTTAAAAGCCCTGGGACCCTTTCTTCAAATAAAATCTCACATGCAATCACAATATACAAAACATGTAAAAGAAGGCCTTTGATGGAAGCAAGTGTCATGTAGGCCAGAGTTGAACCTCTACTTCAAGGTACTGAAAGTTATCCTAAGACAGTGGAGCATTTTGAAAGGTAATTTCTAGCAATAACAAACCTTTAGAAACCTTTCTCTTTTTATTAATTTAACTGTTATTAATACAACAACATGGTAAAACATTCAAGTAGTAAAAAAAAAAAATACAGTGAAAAATAGTTCCCTCATTCTAGAATCCAATTCTCCCATTGCCTAGTAGTAAATATAGTTAACAGTTTCTTATGTATTTTTCCAGAAACTTTCAGCGAACATACAGGAGTAAGTATATATCCCTACCCTTTTTTAAAATCACAAATGAGATTTTGCTGTTTATAGTCCTCCCCATCTTGCTTTTTTTCATTTAACATATTAGCCAAGATAGATCTACCTCATGCTTTTTGAATACCTGCTCAGTAATCTAGTAAAGATTAAAAACTCTAATTTAAGTATTCCTTATTGATGGAAATGTGTGGTTTAGTCTTTTGCAATTCAATATTGTGATAAATATCCTTTATTACCCATACATGTGAGTATATTTCTAAAATAGATTCCTTTGAAGACTTCTGAGTAGGGAAGTGTTAATATTAGACGAACCTGCTGTTAGGTGACCAGGACAAAAAAAAACAAAACAAAACATTTTCACATGGTGTTCACAACCTCTTACCCTCTCTCTGTTCTTTTAAAAGTATTTTCTTTCCCCTGTTATGTTAGCTCAGCTTCTTTTCCATTAAAGAGGAGTTATTTTAGTTCATCAGATATATAGTACTTAGACTCTTTGCTTCCTGTGCTTCCTAGTGTATGTGGATAGTTTACATACAATAACATGATTTTTCTTTGATACTATTTTTTTTTCAGTCTCTTATGCATTGGCTTCAGTTGCTTTCTAGAACTGTCTTAGCTATTCCAATTAAAAATTTAACTGTGGTTCTTAGTTAAGCAAAGGTTTAGGTCTTTTGCTTGTTCTTTGGAGCCCATTTGTAGATGAAAGGATCAGTTAACCATGCATTATCTCTCTTTTTATCTTTCTAAGCTTTGTATCCGTGTTAGACATTTCTAAGTCTAGTCAATATTTAAATTCATAGACTACATCTACAATTTAGTTGATCCATGGATGTTAAATCTTGCTCAAAGCTTCCCTTAAATTTTTTATGTCTTTTTCATATGTCTTAGGATAACATCTTCCCCACAGATATCTCATTGCAAAGGAATATTTAATCCTTTGGATAGACAAGGATACTCCCTGAATAGATTATTTACTGAGCAATATGAAAACCGGTGCTTTACTCTTAGATAATTTTCTCCTCATTAGGTCTCTTGAGGTATAAATAAGACTAGAGTAAATCTTTAAAAGATTTTACAGAAATCTATAATTTAGCATGATACACATTTAGAGAGAGAATCAAGGCCAATGAGAGGAAGGATAAGGAAAGAATGGAATTAAATTGTTAAATATTTTAATGCAATATGAATTTTTGGTGTGTTTTTTGGTTTGTTGGGGGCAGAGGGTTCTTTGTTTTTTAACCACCAAGCTTATAAAACTCTGATAGCGACTTGAGAACTAGTTTAATTCAATCTCATCATTTTTTAAGTAAGGAAACTAGTATTTAGGAATTCAGATCACAGGCTAGAGCACAGAGCACCTAATTATGAGCAGGCTTCTGTTTGAGGGTATAATAAATAGTTTGTTTACAGTAGTAGTTAAATGTCTCAAGTGACAAAGGAAATCAATTCATTTAACATATTCATATTTTCAACCACAATATACTATACTTAATTTCTTGAAATAACTGTTTCTGAAAATGCAGATAAATAATTTTATAAATAGAATCATTTTCCTATGAACACATTATATTCAGAGAATAATTCTGTCTGCTGTCTAATAAGGTATTTTTGCCCATCTCCTATTTCCCAAAGTCCCTTAACAAAAAAATTTGTTGCTTGGTTTGTATTTTTGTTTTGTTATTTAAGATCTTGAAGTATAATATATTCAATGTTCAGTTGCCTGGAAGTTATCTAAACACATAGTTACATAAAAGCCTTTGTTAGAACTTTTAGAAAATAGTGGACTTGGTAAAATTCTACTGTTAGTGGTTCTACTAAACCCAAAGAAGGAGCATAGTGACTGTCTTTTACATCCTTCCCAATTATTGTATTTCACTTGAGGTTACATTATAAAGGAAAAGTACAAGTTCACTGAATCTGCTTCTGTGCTTTTAACTCTCACAGAGAATTTTTGTTATTGTTAACAGAGGTAAAACCATTCTTTAAGAAAATTCTTCTAGGAGAAATATCTATTCATAAGTCTATGTTCTTATGTGTAGTTTCTGAATCTTTAGTCCATTCTGTAATTATACTTTTAATGCTAAAGTATTAGTGTACCTGAAACATGGGGAGCTGGTCATGTTTACATTTCTTAGCCAACATGTCTTGCCCTCTCTGTACCTGTTCAGGTTTACACCTACCAGCATCTGAGTTAAACTCTATGATACATAAAAAAGGAATATTTGAGATACATGAATTTGAACACTATTATTAGTAACAATTGATCATTGAATCCTGTTGTAGTACATAAAAATCATCATGAAAGGAAGTAGTTTGTGGTTTGTCATTTTCATAAATTTTGATTTTTGTCTGTTTTCATAATTGTTATAATTATCATTTTAGTAAAATACAACAAATTTATGTTATCCAGTATGAGTGAGCATTATGATCTGCATTAATTGCATATCATACCTTATCAGTTTTAAACAAGTTGGACAAAATGTAAAATGTTAGAATCTTAGAGATATGCTGACACAAAAGATATGTTGAATATAATTTTATCATTTATTATAGTGGTTTTGGGTCATCACAATCAGCTCGAATCATATTACTATTATATAGAATTACTACTTAAAAGAAAGTTTTGGTTAGAGAAATTCCAAATAATATACTTTTTTCATCCTTTAGATTAGAGTTTTTCATCCTTAGCAGTACTAACATTTTGGACTGGATAATTCTGTTTGAGTGGGGGCTGGGGGATGTCCTGTGCATTGTAGGGTATTTAGTAGCATCTCTGGCCTGCATCTACTCAATGCCATTAGCATCCTGTCAGTTGTGACCGTCAAAAATGTCTCCCAAACGTTCCCTGATGGTGGGAGTGGGGAGTGTTACAAAATCATCTCTGGTTGAAAACCACTGCTTTAGATTACGGGGAAGATCTATAATGAATCAAATCATTTACAATCCTTTCATCTTTTGCACATTTTTCTCTTGTTCAGAACAACTAATTTGTTTTTCACTATAGTGTTTTATATTAATTTTCAGTTGTAGTTATCTTTATCCTAACCGGTGAACTTTATACATAAAAAATTCTAGAGTTATACATTAGAAACTGTAATCTCAATGAAAGACTTTATGATAAAAGATATACCTATTAGATATTTTTCTATAGGAGAGTGTGTTACAGATGGGAAATCATGTTATTATAGTCTGTTCATTTTGATCTCATGATATCTGGGCTCCTTTTGGACACAGAAGAATCATTTGGTTGGTGATGATTTGGAACCCAAAATGAAATGGGGTATTCATAACACATGGGGTCAGAACAAGAGGCTATTATAGGAATGCAGGCGTCAGATCTGGATGCTCTGGCCCTAATAGAAATCTGAAAATAGGTGGTCCTTGGATACCTGAACTGTTTTTATTTTAATGAATATATTTTCTTAAATGATCTGAATAACTGAGTTTCTACTGATTCTTACATACTATACTTGAATAATGAATAAGAACTCGTGTGATGCCGGGCATGGTGGCTCACACCTGTAATCCTAGCACTCTGGAAGGCCAAGGTGGGAGGATCGCTTGAGGTCAGGAGTTCAAGACCAGCCTGAGCAAGAGTGAGACCCTGTCTCTACAAAAAATAGAAAAATTAGCCAGACATAGTGGTGTGCACCTGTAGTTCCAGCTACCCGAGAGGCTGAGACAGGAGGATCACTTGAGCCCAGGAACTTGAGGTTGCAATAAGCTATGACGATGACACTGAACTCTAGCCAGGGTGACAGAGTGAGACCCCTGTCTCAAAAGAAGCAATAAAATAAAATACTCATGTGGTAATAGACTAAATATACATGTCAATGTAAAATTAACACATTACTTTTTCATTTTTATTTGTATTACAGCTTATTTGGAAAGTTTTAAGATAACACCCCTTACCATTGGTACCTAGTACAGTTTTGAGGCATTTGTTTTAAATTCTTACATACTCTGTCTGGCTAAAATATACAATGCCATGGCAATGATATATATAATCTATAAATAGTATAGCTCTTAAATGTTTACTTTAACATGAGTAATCTAAAAATAACAAGGTTTCTTTTACTGCCATGTAGACACGTGGATAACCAAGTATGTACTCATTAACACAATAGCTAACGATTATTGAATGTTAGGTACTCAGTCAGCACTTTACATGTATTATCTCATTTAATCCTCCCAACTGTATCTTTTTCATATTTCTCATAAAGAAATTGAGAATTCAGAGAAAATACATGATTTTCACAAGGTCACAACTAATAAGCTTCAGACATAGTTTTTGAACCCAGGTAACATTATCAAATATCTGACTGACACAATGTAATCTTTATCATCATTCCTTCAAGGTTTATGTTTATACTCTTCAACTCCAATGCATATATATTTTTTGAGTGCTTGCTATGTGGCAGATTTTGTGTTTGTGTTTTTTTTTTTTTTTACTTTTTATTTTGAAATAATTTTAGACTTAAAGGGCAAAACAAATACAGAGCATTTACATATATTTTTCACTTAATTTCTCTTAATATTAATAACTAGTATAACCATAGTACAGTTATCAAAATTATAAACATCATGAAATTAACATTGATGCAATACTATTAACTGTAGACTTCATATGAATTTCACCAGGTTTTCCATTAATGTCCTTTTTCTGTTCCAATATCCAACCTAGGATCTCATATCACATTTGGTTGTGTCTCCTTAGTCTCCACCCTATGGCATTTCCACGGTCTTTCTTTTTCTTTCATGGCCTTGACACTTTTAATGAATAATAGTTATTTTGACATTGTCTTTCAATTTCGGTTTGTCTGTTGTTTCTCATGGTTTGCCTGAGGTTTTACATTATTGGGAAGAATACCACAAAGGTGTTCTTCAGGCAGAGCATCAGAGAATGTTGATGTTGATATATTTTTTTACCATAGGTATGTAGTTTCTCTACTGTGAAGTTATTCTTTTGCCCTTTTTATTTAATTAATATTTTGGAGGAGATACGTTGAAATTATACAAATATCCTGTTTCTCCTCAAACTTTTTCGCCTACTGCTTTTAGCATCCCTTGCTGCATATATACTTTAAACTGTTCTTTGAATGGTTCTTTAGGTATGGTAAGCCAATGATTGTTTTGTGAAGTATTCACAATTGCAAAGGCTTGCCTTTTTGCCTTTTAACTTTTAAGTTGATGGCCATGATTTCTTTCACAGCTATATTTGTGTTTTAGCAGGGAACAATAGTAAATAAAATCTGAAAGCAATATTTAACTTGAAAATTGGAAGAGCTAATCCTAATGACAGTCCTCATTCAAGAGTAGCAAAGGCTAGAGTTGATTTGTTAAATTTCTATAAAATAAAAGAAAAAGATAAGATGAACATGGAGTAGTTGACCAAATATGGGGCTACTGGAACTAAGAAATACCTATTAAAAACAACAACTTAAGGCCAATATGAGGGAATAGTATTTTGCATACAAGGAGAATATTCATCCACCCAAGAAATCTACTTAGGCAAAAAACATAGCTATGAAGAAGAAAATACCCTCTTCTTATACATTTTTTCTAGGTAAAGAATCCACAGTTTTTGTATTTAGTGAAATAAGACTTGGTGCAAATATTGATAATTTATAGAGAAAGGTGTCAGCAATGGGCCTTATCATCAGACAGGCACATATCTCAGAGTTCATTAGTGCCTGTTTCTGATGACAACCTACCCTTTAAACATTACTTCCATGCAGCCATCGTAATAACAATGCCTTTCTGGAGATGAATGCTGATAAAAAGAAAGAAAGATTCTATAAGAATATGGACATACTCACCATTACAGTACTACCATTTATGGAGTTAACTGACAGCAATACCAGAATATGAAGAGAAGTTTTTGAATTGTATATGATTGGAAAGATCATTGAAATGGCTTTACTAATGATGCTACGTGTCAGTCCAAGATTGCCTTCCCCATATGTATCTAAGAAAAATTATCTATATGCTTTATAGATTCAATCAACATTTAAACATTAACTTTGTATTATTTTAATTAGTCTATATGTGAAAATGAAATCAAACAATTTTTCTTAGGAAATATACAGTCATTATGTGAGTTGGCTATAGAATTGAATACAGAAGTTTTGCTATAGTTAGTTTATTTAAATGGTAAGAGTTTTCATGTGGCTGATCATAAATTCACTTATAGTTGAACAGTGTCTTTTTTAAAGCATCTGTGAACCTTATGATTTTCTTGCTTAATTGTGGGATCAGTGCATGCATAGAGTATTAAAATGACCATAGTATATTATATTCTGGATTTTTAATATCAGCATCAGCTATTGCAATAAAACCAATGCAAGATTATTACCCACAATAGCCAATCAAATTAATAAAGATGCTTAGAAGTACTTTTATCATTGCAAGTGGGTCACACTAAGGCCATTTTGAAATCCCGCTTTAAACTTGACTTCAGTAAAAACTCTAAAATGTATTTGCCTTTTTTTGCTCACTATATTGGGGGTTACCAGGCCAGATTCTCGAACACTAACCTATGATTATATTGCTATCTGAATTTAGAAGACAGGGATGCAGTCCATTCAAATGTGGTGGTATTTTCTTGACTCATTAAGATAATATGGAAATTATTTTGTAAGTGAATAGATGAGGAGGTCATTTAGGAAGAATAAGATGAACATAACATGTTAATTTTCCTAACATTGTGGCAGCACACATTTGTGTGAAATTACTATATTCAAACCACTGTTATTTTTTTGGATACAAGAAAAACTCTGAAAATCTATTAGAAGAGGATTTGGTATACTTAACAGGAAATTTATTTTATACATTGTTATTTTTAATTATATTTTTATCTATTTCATATTTTATATTTCTGAAGAACATGTGTTGCTAAATTTATTTTTAGAAGTATATAAAAGGTTTAAATATGTTTAATTCTTTTGAATAATTTCCCTATTTAATACTGAGAATTAGGGAGGGGAGAGGAGGCAGTGGGAGAAAACCTACCTAATGGTTTACAATGAACACTATCTGGGTGATAGACACACTATAACCCTGACTCAAACATAGCAAAATTGATATATGTAACCAAAAACATTTGTGCCCCCATTATATTTTAAAATTAAAAAAAATAGTGAAATTAAAAAAAAAATTTGAAAAAATTAACATTTCCTTCTCTCATAGATATGGAGTCTGGAGAACGGTTACCGTCCTCAACAGCCTCCTCTACTACTCCAACTTCATCTTCTACACCTTCTGTGGCTTCAGCAGTTTCAAAAGGCGGCCTTTCCACTGGAGTTGCTTCACTTAGCTCTACAATCAGCCCATGTGGTAAATATCCCTTTTAATAACTCAATTTAGAATGCCATTATTTTAATAATTTGCATTTATCATGTTTTATTGAGCTCTGATTAAAATGTTTTCATGACCCCCACTGACCTGTTGAACAATGGCTAGCTTAAACATCTAATTTCTTTGCTTCTTCTCAATTTTACACTGGGGTACCACTGGTTATTCCATGCTTTCCATGCTTATTCAAAATTCTCTTTGAGAGTTTAATGTTAATATCTTAATTTATTTTAATTAATAAATTAGTAAAGTCAAGTCTTTTTAAAACAATAGGCCCAGGAGGGAGTGAAGAAATACAAAGGAGTCCTTGGTGGACTCTTTGTCCTAAATTTTCTTCCAGTATTCAAAATGACCTTTTTGCAGGCTCCAACTACCTCAGTTCACAGATGTATGCTAAGGCAGGTCATTTACTTGATGGAAAATAATTTAAAAGTTTAGAGCATAACAAGTTTGTCTTAAACATGAACAAAATTTATATTACTAAAAAGAGAACTTTATTTCAAAAGTGAAAATATCCTCAATTTGATTAATTATGTAGAAGGTACATTTAAGTACCCCCTAAAATTATTCTTTGTCCTTTTACACAGTTTTGGTAGCATATATCATTAAAACAACAACCACCAAAAAAAAAAAAAAAGCACCTAAAACTTCATTAACTCATTCGTTTATCAGTAGGAATCATTTTAACCTTAGATATTTTTTATCTTATAGATTTTTTTATGTTTATAAACGGTGGAACTAAATGATCTACTCTTTCAAAATTAGATTTATAATATTGCATAAATGTATAAATAAATAAATATGGAATATTTGCTTATCAAATAACCCTAGCAAATTACAAAATATATTTTTAAATTAATTTTGGTTTTTCTAATCAATGGAATGACAAGAAGGATGTCGTTTTGTCATTATATTATTATAGAACAATTTTCTAATATGTTCTTAGTGATTACAAAATAACTAAAAATATAGTGTTATATTTCTTAAAAAATCAATATAACCTCCCTTCTCCTGCACCCTGTGTACAATGTTCATCAAGTAATTTAACAACTTCATTGACATTTCCCTTATATATAAAATGATGGCTGGACTCTAAGGTCCATTGATAATATGCTGTGCTCAAAACTATAGTGATGCCATGGTTGGCTTTTTCCTTACTTTGTCTAAATGGTTGTGCACAGTTGTACTTTTGTAATTATTCTTTCCTGTTTTTTTGTAACTCTTCTTCCTCTTTCCTTTGCCAGCTCATTTCAATATATTCTTCTAATCTACTGTCTTACTTTGTATTTATTTCTAAATCAGTCTTTAGCATGCATAGTTTCTAGAAAAATGTCTTTTTTCACATTGAAAGTTTCAGTAGCATCCTTGAGTACAGAGCCTTGAGTTTCCTGAACACCTTTTTCTTAATAACACTCGAATTGCTTGCAATTCTGATTAGTCATTTGTTGGGCACTATATTTTGTTTGTTAGTGGTGGTTTGGAGTTGCAAAAGGGGTGGAGTATGCTGAGTTGCTGAATAACATTGGAAATCTCCTTGTCTAGAGAGGAATTCATTTTTTATTATTATTTCTTAATAAAGAGTGTAGAGTTTTTATATTGAGATGCTTATATTGAATGAAAATATAGTTTATTTCTATTTATTCAGAAATTTATCATCTATTAACATTTATTTTTAGTACCTACAGCATGAGTTTTTTCACTTTTTACCTTTCATAGTACTTAAAAAAAAGCCTTGCATTTCCTCTAACACATAGATTACTTAAGAAAATACTCAGTTGTCCTACATAACTCAGTTTATTTTCCTGTGTTCGTTTGCTTGATTCATTTGGCCTATTATCTGATAATTCTATTTTTAAAATAAAATCTTAGAGTGATAATGGGCTTGACCACTTTATCTTAAAGAATTTTATCTCCTGAATTTTTTTGATAGAGACAACAAAACAGAATTTTCATCTTTAAAATGTCACAACCTCACCAGTTCTTTAATGAACCTCTGTGGTCATTCTGTTGTTTTAAAGTTATTTTATTTTAGAGAAACATTTATTTTCTGTCATCTTCATTAATGGTGTGTCTATAGGAATTCCTCTGAGTTATCAAGGATTTAATTCAAGCCTTTAAAACTTTGAATGATTAACTACTTTCTATAGAATCAACACGTTGTCAAGATCTGAGATTATACCTACTTACAATATACTTATACCTTTTGCTATTATGGATACTGGCAGAAGACATGAGATTCCTTGATCAGAGATTTTGTGGCTTATGGCACAGCAAACAGCATAGGCATCATGTTGGCATTGGTTCTCCATGTCCAAGTCCCATAGGGGCAGTATGAAAAGGCCCCGTTGGATCCTATGCACGTGGTGGGTTTATGTTATGGCTAAGGAATGCTGAACTTGAAGAATTCACTGCATTTTATAGTAAATGAAAGCAAGCCTACTCTTTGTCTGGTGGGGAAGATATTGCCTCATCCTTCAAGATTATTCTTGAGAAATAGCCTGGTTAAAAAGTAGTCAGGGTCTTGCATTCTTAGCATATCCAGCAATAACATGCAGGGACTCTTAGGGCCTCTAACAACACACTCTTAGTTTTATTACAATAAGGTGAATGGAAAGTAACACCACATATAATCCTAGCACTCTGAGAGCCCGAGGTGGGAGGTGCTTCAAGTCAGGAGTTCAAGACCAGCTGAGCAAGAGTGAGACCCCCATCTCTACTAAAAATAGAAAAAAAGTTAGCTGGGCATGGTGGTGTGTGCCTGTAGTCCCAACTACTCAGGAGGCTGAGTCAGGAGGATTGCTTGGTCCCAGGAGTTTGAAGTTGCAGTGAGTTACAATCATGCCACTGCACTATACCCAGGGTGATAGTGTGAGACTCTGTCTCAAAAAG
>CAUYRT010107922.1:0-14009 GCA_963574885.1 Lepilemur ruficaudatus
CGGTGGCTCACGCCTGTAATCCTAGCACTCTGGGAGGCCGAGGCGGGTGGATCGCTCAAGGTCAGGAGTTCGAAACCAGCCTGAGCAAGAGCGAGACCTCGTCTCTACTATAAATAGAAAGAAATTAATTGGCCAACTAAAGCTATATAGAAAAAATTAGCCGGGCATGGTGGCACATGCCTGTAGTCCCAGCTACTTGGGAGGCTGAGGCAGCAGGATCACTTGAGCCCAGGAGTTTGAGGTTGCTGTGAGCTAGGCTGACGCCACAGCACTCACTCTAGCCCGGGCAGCAGAGCGAGACTCTGTCTCAAAAAAAATAAAAAAGAATTAGTTTTAAAAAATTACAGCATCTGATCAATCCATTTTCAGTAGATAATCATAAAACAACCAAAATATCAACTAATATTTTAAAATATTCTACACTGGAACCTGAGCAGCTTACTAATTTGACTAAAAGTTGAATTCAGCATTTGGGTAAAAAATTCAGAAGATACACTAACCTTAGAAGACTTCCTTCGGCTTCTTCTTGTCCAGACTACCACCAGTTTATCTGGTTGCCTGACAAACAGGAAAAAGACATTAAATATAACTTATCTTAAACCAAGTTAATAATTATTCAGTTTAGTTTAGTTTTGGTGACTTTAAAGGGCAAAAATGTCATCTACTTTAGATTACATAGAGCAGTTACTGTCATAATAAAGTGTTATAATCAAATATAGGAGATGTTGAATACAGACGTGATCTAATTTACATGACTAATATTTCATCCATATACTTTTCCAAAATGCTCTAGCAAGTAAATTCATTGAGACAAAGCAGGTAAAATAAAATATTTAGAATTGGTTACTATTTTAAAAAGAAAAAACCACATACATATCTTCTCCAAAAATTAATATCATACTTCTAACACATTATCCCCTTTAATTTGGAAAAAACAAGCATAAAAAGGGCACTTCCAAAATAATTTAAATCTATGTGTTATACTACCTTTGCATCTCTATCTTATGAACAGTGGTTATGGTTTTTAAAACATAATCATCTCAATTATCTTCGTAAAAACAATACACAGTACTGAAAAATAGGCAAGGTACATATTATTATCCCTATCTTACAAGGTTGAAAAACTGCAAGGTTAAATAATTAATCAAAAGCTCTGGCAAAACCAAGACTGAAATACAGGTCTTCTACCTCTAAGACCTTTCTTCTTTATCTTCCACTAATATAAAGATAAAAATAATACACTTTCAGATAACACAACTAAGTTCTGTTTTGTGCTTATAGAAAACATCAAGACTATGATTATCAGTTACTTTACTTAAATTTTCATTTTTCAAAACTTAAAGTTTCTTAACCAAGAAATGAATGTTCTACTCATCTTGGTGCCCTTCACCACTTTCTGTGTCCCCTTCATTTTACCATAGACTCTCTCACTTTCAGCAGATGACCTTCCTCCTATTTCATTTAGTTACATACATATACACATTTATACATATATAAAAGGCCACCAGCCTCAAACTCCTCACCCAGCGATCTGCCTACAAACCTGTACTGCTATCCAAAGACAGAGCTGTGCCAGTGGAAAAACAAACAAACAAAACCTGCAAATGAAAAACAAAAACAAAACACCTGGTTCAATACAGAAAAGTAGAAGAGGACAATGATAGGATGGGGAACAGTTTATGTGACAGACAGAGTTGGGAAGAGGTCATAATCCATGATGGCAGCTTAACAGGAGAGGAACTTGCCAACAAGTGCAAGCTACTTTGTTCAAAAGCATTGACGGCATGTGAAAACATTTTACCTAGATTACTACACTAACCTCTTCACTATATTCTCATCTCTACATCTCTAGCCCCACTTCAACAATTAAATTATATTTCTACAGTACTTTTATAGAAATGTTATCAAATCTTACAGCTTTCCCTTGTTTATTATCCTATACTGGTCTCCTATATTGAAGGTACTACCAACTGTCTCTTGCAGGTTGAATTTTACAGGTTTATTTGACCTACAGAGTATTCCATTTTATTTAAGCTTTAAACTTAAATAAATTATTTAAATGCCTTTAAACAAAGCCTATGCAGGCCTGGCGTGGTGGTTCATGCCTGTAATCCTAGCACTCTGGGAGGCCGAGATGGGTGGATCATTTGAGCTCAGGAGTTCAAAACCAGCCTGAGCAAGAGTGAGACCCTGTCTCTACTAAAAAAATAGAAAGAAATTAATTGGACAACTAAAAATATATACAGAAAAAATCAGCCGGGCATGGTGGCGCATGCCTGTAGTCCCAGCTACTAGGGAGGCTGAGGCAGAAGGATTGCTTGAGCCCAGGAGTTTGAGGTTGCTGTGAGCTAGGCTGACACCACAGCACTCTAGTCCAGGCAACAGAGTGAGACTCTGTGTCTCAAAAAAAAAAACAAAAAACAAAGCCTATGCTGTCCAGATTACTAGAGCCTCCCACACTACCAAGTGCTTCACACCAACCAGCTTCACTCTTTAAGATGGTCGTGTACATTTAGCCCTGTGACACCATTATTTCTTAACATGGTTTATAAGGCACTTCATTCATTCACCTGACTCTTATGTACCTTTCTATCTGTATAACCTACAAATATCTCACAGGCATCTTGTTCTCCAACTAATCCCTGAATACATATTCCTTCAATTACTTCACATCTTTGCATGTTATAACCTTTTTTTAAAACTTACTCTTTTCTATCTAGTACAACTCTTAATTTATCACTTTCTCTGTGAAACTTTGACCATTTCTCATTTTATCTCCCACCCCCATACCCCCATCCCATATGAGTTAATTATTCCTAATAATATCCGTGGCATACCTCTATTTTAATACCCCATATAGATTATATTGTAATTGTTTACTATTTATATCTCCTCCACTAGACTATACTATCAACAATATCTCTTTTTTATCTTTGTAATTAATAAGAATCTGGTACAAAGTTGAGGGTCAATGAATATGTGCTACTGAATGAAACTTAACTTTTTTATCCAGAAACTCCCAATTGATTAATTATAACTGAGGAGGTCCAACTAAAGCCAGTATCTATAGAAAACATCCTCTCTGCAGCTTACCCAAGTTTTGCAGGGATCCTCATCTTGGCCGCACATTAAAACCTCCTGGGAAGCTTTAAAAAACACTGATGCCTAGGTTCCAGCTCTGGGGAATCTGATTTAATGGGTCTGGTGTGCAGAGTTTTTAAAATTCCACAGGTGACTCTACTGTGCAGCCAAAGGTGAGAACCATTGTTGAATAGGGAGAGTAGTGAGCAATACCACACCTCCTGACTTGAGAAACACTAGTGAAGCATTAGCTCTGATAGCACTGAGGGCGTCTTCCCTCCACAACACCTTGCTAGTGCCACCTGAAATGTTGCCTCCTCCTAACTCTTGTACCCTCCTGCCCCTTAACCCACCTGCTTCAGAAAAGGAAAGTTTTTTTTTTGCATAAAAAAACCAGGAAGGGTAGTCTCCTAACTTGTATGCTTGATGTTTCAAGAATGTAAATAGATCATAAATGACTTACTTGAGAATGCCTCCAGATATAGATATGGCTAAACTTATTTGTGATTCTAAGTCATTTTCACATTTTAAATGTCTTCACTAGGAACTGGTCCACCTTGACATTATCAGAACCAAAATGAGAAAGAGCGTTCTAAAATAAACAACTGTGCTGTGTGTTATTACTCTCAATAGAAGGTTACCAATAACCACACAATCAGCTGACCACAATTAATATTTTAAGGATTCGTGCTGCACTAGAAAAGAACCATTAAATATTTACTTATGTATTCCCAAGAGACCAGGGGCAGAACAATTGTAAGAGTTTTCTCCAACTACCAAAGAACCTACACTTATACAACTTTCTATCAAAAAAGTCAAGAAACCCTGAAAGAAGCCAGGTTTCAGAGAGAATTTCAACAATCACATATTTAACATTTCCATACCACCACCTCAGTTTAGTAACTAGGTAGCCCTATATGTAACACACACATATTTATATATATTTACACATAAACATTTTATGTACATAAAATGTACATACACAAGCACACTTCCTGTGAAATCTGTCTAAAGGGTTCCATTAGAATATTTGAAGCTTTTCAGTGGGCTTGTTCTGGGTAATAAACCTTTGCATTTAAAAATAAAGATTTAACATCTTCTATCCTTCAGAGCCCTTAAAAAGGAACATCTTGAATCTGCAGATGACAGGCTTTGTCTCAAACCTTGGTCGTGACACTAAATTCTGAAGAGTAAGAAAGAGGGGAGAAAAAAGAATAGGAGACAGCAGAGGAGAAAAGAAAAGAAAAGAGAACTACAATATCCAGATTATAAAGAAATTAGTTCTAGCTTTCTTTCACCTGCAACTAACTTTTTTGCCCTCCTCTTTGCAACTAAGTGAGTTACTGTATATAAAGATAAGTTTAAAGGAAAACATTTCTGGCTTAAATTTAGACTCCTTTACTCTTTTCTACCTCTCATGTGTGTCACATATCTGAGGTAAAACTAAAAAAGCCATGAGAAAAACCCAAAACCGTCACATGAAAACTGACCTCATCACTTTCCAGAATCGTAACAGGCAATCAACAAATATTTTATCAAGTGTCTACTATGTTCCTAGCACTGTGCTGAGCAACAGAGATACAAAGATGAAAGAAAGATCCTCTGGAAATTTACAGCCTAGTAGGGAAACAGACAATTAAACCAACCACCCCCATCCAGGTACAACCTTGGAGAACACAGAGAAGACAAAAAGACCTTATCCAGAGATGCATCTATTTATAAATACCTCAGGAAATATGCACACTGACAAAAGAACCTCTCCAGGTACAAAGATTACTTGATTTAGAATTTATAAAAACTATAATTTACAATGACACTTTTAACATAAAGACCAAGAAAAGATGAGTGACTAATCATAGTTACGTCTGTTTATCAGGAAAATTAGAGTGCCATTAAAAATATTTTTTAAGGTGAAAAGATGTATATATTTAGAATTAGCCAGCTGGACTCAGTTTAGATGATCCCAATTTTGTTGGCAACATCCAAAGGATCATAATCGTATAGCCAGTCAAACATATGCCTTCTTCTCTCCATCAGACTTGGTCAGGGTGTTGACCTTGGCCACTTCGATGTCATAGAGCTTCTTCACAACCTGTTTGATCTGGTGCTTCTTGGCTTTGACATCCACAATGAACACAAGTATGTTGTTGTCTTCTATCTTCTTCATGGCAGACTCAGTGGTCGAGGGGAACCTGATGATGGCATAGTGATCTAGTTTCCTTCTCCTGGGGGATGCTCTTCCAAGGATATTTGGGCTGTCTCCAGAGCCTCAGTGTCTTTGGCTGCCAGAAGGTCAGTGATATATGGATCTTCTTCTTTTTTTTTTTTTTTTCCTGTGGCTGTGAATGACTTTTAAAGCCTTTGCTTTTGGCTTCAGCTTTGGGAGAGGCAGAAGCTTCCTTCTTTGCCTTCGATGCCATCTTGTGAAAAGGCTAAAAATATTTTCTAAGAAAATTTACAAGCATAGAACAATGCTTAGGATATCATGTTAAGTTTGTTTAATATAGACTTTAACTTTTTTCTATACTATATAATAAAAGAAACACCAAGAGGAAATACCTCAAAATACTGTGGTTATTACTGGGAAATAAAATTACATGTCACTTTAAGACTTTTCTGTATTTTCTACAATGAATTTATATTACTGGTGAGAAGGTAAGGAGGGAGTTATTAAAAATAAATCAACACTTTTAAGTTTGGAATCAATTATGAACAAAGTTAAACAATTTTTTAAGTTTTCCCTAAATTTAGAGACTTCTCAGATAGCTGAATTGTTTTCCAAGTCAACAGAAGTGGAGCAGGTATGTTCTTTGTCTTAAGTTAACATAAATGTTCCCCAAGGTCTGATCAAAATTTTGAAATAGGCTCCACTTGACTCAGAAATCCTCCCCTCCTTTTTTTGTAGCCCTTCAATTCCTGGGCCATTCTTTCTTGGGCATGCAAAGTCAATATGGCATTCCAGTACAGCTGGCCACACCCAAACAACATCACAAATGCTTTTCAGATCACATGGTTTTTTTTCTTTCTTTCTTTTTTTTTGTTTAATTGAGGCAGGGTCTCACTCTGTCACCCCAGCTACAATACAGTGCTGTCATCCTAGCTCACTGCAACCTCAAGCTCCTGGATACAAGCGATCCTCTTGGCTCAGCCTCCTGACTCATTCTTCCCTACATCAATTAAAATTTCCCTTTATCCAGGATAAGTAGCTTATGAGGGTATTTAAAGGAAAGAAATCTGGAGGACCAATTTATATTAATTTAGGAGATACGAATTTATGACAGAAGACCCTTCAAAGATGACATACTGCAGTTGTCTCTCAGTATCCACAGGGAATTTGTTCCAGGACCCTCCTCCAACAAATGCCAAAATCTGAGAATGCTCAAGTCCCCTAATATAAAGTGGTGTAGTGTTTGCATATAACCTACACACATCCTCCTGTATAAAGTCATATGTCACTTAACAATGGGGATAAGTTCTGAGAAATGCATCATTAGGCGATTCCATCCCTGTGCAAACATCATAAAGTATACTTTCACAAACCTAGATGGTATAACCTACTGCACACCTAGGCTATATATTGCTCCTGGGCTACAGACTTGTGCAGCATGTTACTGTACTGATACTGTGGGCAACTGTAACAGAATGGTAAGCATTTGTGTACCTAAACATAGAAAAAGTATAGGCCAGGCTTGGTGGCTCAGGCTTGTAATCCTAGCTCTCTGAGAGGCCAAGGTAGGAGGATTGTTTGAGCTCAGGCGTTCAACAACAGCCCGAGCAAGAGTGAGACCCTGTCTCTAACAAAAAAAAAAAAAAAGTGCAATAAAAATATGGAGTTATGGGACCATCTTCTTGTACGCGGTCCATCATTGACCAAAACATTATTTTGTGGCACACAACTATACTTTAAATCATGTCTAGATTACTGATAATTCCTAATACAATGTAAATGCTATGTAAATAGTTATCTTTTTTATTTGTATTATTTTTTATCGTTGTACTATTTTTTTTTTTGTTATTGTTTTCGGGATATTTTCAAGCAACAGTTGGTTGAATCCACAGACAAGGAACTTGTGGATACAGAGGACAGATTGTACGCAGGAGAGAATTCTAGACTGGGAGGTAGGAAACTTATTTTTCCTAGGTCTGATACTAAATGACCTTAGGAATATCTCTCAATTTCTCTGAGCTTATTCTCTAATTTATCAAATGGACTGTACTAGAACCTCAGCTAGTTCTAAAACACTACAGTTCAGTGACTATAAGATTAAATGACACTAACTGGCTAAATATTTGGTGGTTTAACACATTAACCGCCATGTGAGTTATATTTAAAAAACTTGTGCTAGTTTTGAGCCCGGGGCCTCATGAAGCATATTTAACTCACATGTCTCTTCACCTTGGGAGCCATGTGAACTATTTTTCAAGTTGCATTTAACTCAAACACAGAAAACATTAAAACATAACAAATGTTTCAATAAATTAGAAAGGATCATTTTGTTTTCAAAGTTTTTATTCTACTTTCGTAATAAAACACCATGGCACCAAGGAAAAAAACTTTTTTTCTAGCGTGGCAATTAATGTTTTAAAAGTAAAATGAGAATCTGAGGCAAGGATTCACTTGCCTCCTGCCTACTAACAATCTAGGGAGAGCTAATATTATTATCTTTCAACAATATTATGAAAGGGGAAATAATTTTTTTTAGCAGAGCAGTAAACTAACTACCAAAGATCCATGCTCTCTGTCCAAAGTATAGTGTTAATCACGGGAGGTATTGGAAAAAGCTCCAACCACTCCTCCCCAAGGACCACCACCACCATGTTGGCATTGAGATGAAGCCACATGAAATTTTTCACCACTAGAATGTGAGAAGTGGTTAGTGTCACTTCTGGAGTAAAATGGATAATAAACCAGTGTATTTTCCCCACACCATCTGAAAGAAAAGGATTCTAGAATGCAGAAGAGGACGGAGTCATAAAATAAAAGGTGTCTGGGCCCTAAATGAGCACATGGAAAGCCAGTCAACCTGGAACACTCTCTCTGCACTGAGAAGTAAGCAAAAAATAAACTTTCATTAGGTTAAGCCACTTGGATTTCTGGGTATATCTGCTACAGTAACCCCTCAATGTTTTGGAAAACTCAATAATTTAAAAACATGCACATACCGTAATAACAATAAATAGCTACTGTATTGTAGAAGCTTACATTTCAAAGTGCTAAGACCAAATTTAACCTTTTATGTCCTATTGGTTTTCAAATCAATATTTCCAAAGATAAAAGATAGCTATACCACAAAACTTGGTAATTAGTATTTAAGCCTCTGAGCCTTTTCTAAATTAAAAATAAGGAACCATAAGTCTTTAGAACGCAAAAAGTACAAAATATTCCTCTCACCACAGAATCCAGGATATACTTACAATGAGAAAAAGAGAGCTCAAAATATTAACACAAAACTTAATGTGAATAGGCACTTCACTAAATAACGAGGTTATTCCTCTGAGGGGAACGGGCTCTTAGCCATAAATGAACATTTCATGGTGGGATGCTATGAATATTGAAACAAAAGGGGGAAAGTTGTCTTATCACAAAAATACTCTAACTTTACTATTTCTCAAGTAATTATTTTTATCCTTCAGTAGGTACATCTGCCTCCTATTATACTATCACTGCTGAAGCTCCAGTTAATTATACTCCTTTATGCTTACTTCACAAGAGCCATTTAATAAGCTGTAATAATTAATTCAATAGAGAAAAAAATGCACAAATACAAGATGAAGTACATATATACAATAAATTACTTTTTTGTAAAAATGAAGACCATTCTAATAAGGAGAGACATTAAAACATCTTTGTCATTTAAATAAAAATATTTTGTATTTTAAATTACATTTTGTATCATCCTATCATTTTAAAAACATTTTCATAGAGTTATTGCTTTGGTTAAAAATATTTAACTGATGATGCATATGGACTTTTCTGACAGGTATTTCTAATACCTATCTGTCAGTATTTAGGGGACAGCACCATTCAAATTGAGGAACCATAGTTTGGCATATTTGAGCTGAGTGTACTTTTTGACAGGCCACCAAATATATATTTTTTTCTTCTTACTTTACTATCAATAACATAAAGGATTTATAATTTTTCTAATATAAAGGTATTTCTGAGACAAACAACATTATAATGAATCATTGTTGTATATGTGTTCAATACCAGTCTTCCCAAATAATACTTCCTACTTTCTTGTTTCATAGTACCACCCATAATGATTCCATAAATTTAGCATACTCTTTTTTTTCCCTAGTCCTGTTGGAATAAGCCTCACATGTCACTAACACAAATATTAGTATTCCCAGGATATATACCTGGCTCCCTGGAATTCAGTTTAATAGGAAAAAAAAAAAGGAATGTATCAATCTGACCATTCCCCAGCCCTCCAAAACAATTATATTCATAATTAACTCTCAACACACTTCTGTAATTCTGCAATTGCACGGTTTGGGTGACTACATTTGTCTGTCTTGTTTCTGTCTGACTTTAAGGTTCTCAGGGACTTCCTGTTATTAAAAAAGCATTTACAGAAAGGAAGGCAGGAAAACAATGTGACAAATAAAAGAATCCCAAGAAGACAACCAAATCTAGGTTCGAATCCTGGTTCCTCTTATTCTGGTTGTATCATCTAAGCCTCAAGAGGTTCCTCATCTGTGAATAAGAAACTCACAGGACCAATGTAAAGGTCAGTTAAAGGTAATGCATGTAAAGTGCTTAGCTGAGTGCTTGTTTTCAGCAACCTCTCACAAAATGTTAGCAATCAGTCCATGCTATACATATACAATCAAATTGTTGCTACTATTATTTTAAACAAACTATTTCAAATAAATTATAGTTATTTGCTCTTCTTTGTTTTATTTCCTATGGTGGAAACTAGATTATTGATTTTCAATCTTTCTTCTTTTCTAATACAGATGGCTCCTGACTTAGGATGGTTTGAGTTATGATTTTTCAACTTTATGATGGTGGAAAAACAGCACGCATTCAGTAGAAACCTTACCTTTAAGCACCCATACAACTATTCTGTTTTTCACTTTCAAATAGCTTTGTACAGTCTCCCTCTTAAATATGAACATCCCATCCAAGGATTATTCAAGGAAAGCTTCTAATATAAAAGACAAGAGGCTAAAAAAAGAGGAAAAAAAAGAACTTGAAAGAAACCAAGACAATATCATCAGTATGCTCAGAGACATAAAAGATATTACCATGAAAAATACAGAAGAAATATTTAATGACTAAGAAAGGATTCTGGAAATTACATCATTATTTTTCATTAGGTAAGCAAAAAATGAAGACTTGGAAGATGAAGTTGAGGAAATCTTCCAAAATTAGAAAATAATGATGATTTTAAAAGGGAGAAGAAATACAAGAGATTTAGATAAATCCAGAAGATTAAATATCTGCTTAATCCCCCAGTGTAACTGAAAAAAGGTCCCAAGATGTCAATTATGCCACAGGCCTACAAAAAAATCATCCTGAGGTGGAACAGGACACTGGAGGTCTCCGAGGGAAAAAGGAAGTGATAAATTACCAATGTGTTTAAGTGTTTGAGAGGGATTTTGAGAGCTAACAGAAAAGTTTAGGAATACTAATGACAGATAAATTACGGGGGAAGGGGACCAAACAAAGTTAGTAATTATTAACACAAGGAAAAATTTTTTAAAAGGAAATGTGACTATAATACCACAGGGCTCAGCTGCAATCAATATTTACCAAGTCATATCTAACTCTGGTAAAGCTGACTGGGAAATGACAGGATGGGGAAAATGAAGGGTGAGTGTGCTTCAGGGAGGACATGGTTAGACATCTAAATCCTTACCTACCAAATCAATGAGCTACTAGATACAGTCTATAATCAAAAAAGAAATACCACTTCATAACCACTAAGAAGGCCATAATTAAAAAGACAGACAATAACAAGTGCTGGCAAGGATATGATAAAACTGGAACCCTCATACGTTGGTGGTGGGATTGTAAAATAGCACAACTGCTAAGGAAAATCATTTGGCAGTTCCTCAGAAAGTTAAACATAGACTTTTACTTTCTCGTCCAGCATGTAAGAAGACTGGAAGTTGCCACTCTGTCCTAACAACAAGGAAAAAAATTGAACATGCTGAAATACTGGCAACTCTCTTTAAATCCATAACAGGAGGTCACAGGACAAACCACTGCCCCCAAAATTGGAGAGAATGACAGACAAATACAGAGAATCACAACTTACTGGAGCTGAAACCTCTGTAGGAACCAGTTCTCCACTGGGGTAGGGAAAACTGAACTGTAATTGATAAACTGTCAGAGGCTCAGAATGGACAAGTCTAAGAGATAAAAACTCCATGGGGACCCAGTACAGTGAAGGCAGGCACATTTTTGTAAGTTTTACCTCCTGGAGGTCTACCACATTCTCACAGTAAATATCAGAGAAAAATCCTCTCATTCTTCTGACAGAGGAAGGCGAAAAGAAACCATTAAAATATGCCAGAACATTCTGTTCTTAACAAGGTCAGTCCCCAAGAGAAACTGTTTCACTAGAGCCTAACCTGCTGGGGTATTATCAGAGCCTAACTGACCTGGGGGAGGGAAAATACCTACCACCAGCCCAGTGTAGCCATCCTGCCCCACTTAAGGGGGTGGAGGGAAGAGAAACTGAGATGCACTTCTGAAGTTCGCAGTCCAGAGGCACAAGCTCACTAAAATACTGAGACTTAATCATAGGACCATAGAATGTTTCCCTTTATCTCCTCCCCCAAGCCCTTACCACATCCCTGAAGGCCTATTTACAGCAGTTCCTTTTACCCAGTACATCACATCTGGCTATCAAGAAAAAAATTGCAAAGCATACTAAAGGTAGAAAAAAATGCAGTTTGAAGAGACAAAGCATCAGAATCAGAATCAGATACGGCAGAGATGTCTCAATCATCAGATCAATAATTTAAAACTAAAATTTGTTTTGAAACAGTTTTTTCAAAATAATAGCAACAATATATTTGATTGTATATGCTTATTATATATTGTGTGTATATATATGCTTATGTATATACTTATATATAAGTGAGATGAATGACAGCAATGGTACAAGGAACAGAAGGGAGGAATTAGGATTATTTTGCTATTATAAAGTACTCACACTACCTGTGAAGTGATACAGCATTATTTGAAAATAGACTTGGATTAGCTGTAAAAGTATATTGTAAACTCTAGGGTAACTACTAAAAAAAGTAAAACAAAACAAAACAAAACAAAAAACATAACTGATAAGAAAAGAGAAAAATGAGACGCGAGAAAATGGAATCATATAGATAGCTCAATAAGGCCAGGCACAGTGCATCACACCTGTAATCCTAGCACTCTGGGAGGCCGAGGCAGGAGGATCACTTGAGCTCAGCAATTCAAGACCAGCCTGAGCAAGAACAAGACTCCATCTCTACAAAAAATAGAAGAATTAGACAGGCATGGTAGTGTGCACCTGTAGTCCCAGCTACTTGGGAGGCTGAGGCAAGAGGATGGCTTGAGCCCTGGAGTTGGGGGTTGCAGGGAACTACAATGACACCACTGCACTCTATTTAAGATGACAGAATGAGACTCTGTCTCAAAGAAAAAAAAATGCTCAATTAAAACCACAAAAGGCAAAAAAAAGCGGGAGATTTTTAAAAAGGAACAAAGAACAAGGGCAACAAATAGAAAACAGTAACAAATAAGGCAGCTATGAATCCAGCTATACCAATAACCATGTTAAATGTTAATGGTCTAAATTCACCAATAAAAGACAAAGATTGTCAGAGTGGTTCAAAAAATAAGACCCCACTACATGTTTTCTATAAAAAACACACTTTAAATATAAAAACATGTATAGATTAAAAGTAAACAGATAGAGACAAATATAACATGCTAACACTAATCAAAAGATAGGAGTAGCTATATTAACTTCAAATAGAGCAGACTTCAATAAAAGGAAAGTTATCAGGGATAAAGAAGGACATTACATACTGATAAAAGGGTCAATTTTCCCAGAAGACATAACCATCCCCAATGTGTATACACATAACAACATAACATCAAACCTGAGGCAAAAGCTAATACAACTGCAAGGAGAAACAGACGAAATCACTATCACAATTGGAGACTTCAACACCCTTCTGTGAGAAATGGACAAATTCAGCAGGCAGAAAATGGTAAGGATATAGCTGAATTCAATACCACCATCAATCAACTGGATATAATCAACATCAATAGACTACTTCATCCAAAAACAGCAGAGTACACATTCTTCTCAAGCTCATAGGAACATTCACCAAGGTAGACCACATGCTGGGCCATAAAACAAGCCCAACTTAAATGTAAAAGAATAGAAACCATACAATTTCTGCTCTCAGATCACAACAGAATTAAACTATACATCATAATAGATATCTGGAAAATCCCAAAATACAAGGAAATTAAACAACATATTTCTAAATAATACATGGATTAAGAAAAAAATCTCAAGAGAAACTGAAAAATATTTTGAACTCAATGAAAATGAAAACATAACTTACCAAAATCTGTGGGATGCTTAGAGGGAAATGTATAACATTGGATGCTCCTTGACTTAATGATAGATTACATCCTGATAAACCCATCATAAATTGAAAATATTCTAAGTCAAAAATGTATTCAAGCCTGGTACGGTGGCTCATGCCTGTAATCCTAGCACTCTGGGAGGCCGAGGCGGGAGGATCGCTCAAGGTCAGGAGTTCGAAATCAGCCTGAGCAAGAGCGAGACCCCGTCTCTACTAAAAAATAGAAAGAAATTAATTGGCCAACTAAAAATATATAGAAAAAATTAGCCGGGCATGGTGGCGCATGCCTGTAGTCCCAGCTGCTTGAGAGGCTGAGGCAGAAG